>JAQQSW010003975.1:0-14557 GCA_028646575.1 Pseudocheirus occidentalis
AGAATTGATACTTACCCTCATTGAGCCTTCTCTTGTATTCTGAATTTATTATTTCAATTAACCTCTTATTATAAATATAAATATGGGCTTGAATAATTAGATAACACAGTAAACAGCAAAAAGGAAGGGATTGCTTTGAATAGATTGGGGGTTATCTGATTAGGTTACCAACACCAAAGCCTACAAGGTAAAAGAACACCAACTTCCACACACAAATGGATGGAGTCAAGAAGAGAGTAACAATTAGCTCTGAGCCCTAGAGAGCTTTTTAGTTACCCAGGCATCCATTCATCCATTGCCTTGATGAAGGAGTACCTCAGCTGGCCCAATATTTTAGGAGGGTCCTAGTTATGCTTCACTTCACCCCATAATTCCCTATTATATTACTCCCTTCAAGGCATTCTCTGCCTCACGCTGATTCATAATTTTCAGTTCTAAAAACATTATCAAATCACTATTTCCTCTGCTCTTGGAAAGTGAGTGTTATTACTTCTCTATAACTCTATGAACTAAACTTTTCACTTTACAAACCCAAATACCCCTCTCTGATCACCAACTTCTCTATATCTGTTATCTCCCCCATTAGAAAGTAAGCTCCAATTAATAAAACGATCAATGGATACAAACAGGCAGTTTTCCAATGAAGAAACCTAAAGAATTGGTAGTCATATAAAAATGCTCTAACTCATTATTGATTTGAGAAATGCAACTTAAAACAACCTTGAGACAACATTTTGTTAGATTGGTTAAAATGATAGAAGAAGAAAGTGACGAATTTTGGAAAGGATGGGGAGAAACTAGGAAACTAATTCAATATTGATAGGATTGTGCACTGATCCAACCATTCTGGAGAGCAATCTGGAATTATGCCCAAAGAGTTACTAAACTATCCGTACTCTTTGACAAAGAAATATCACTACTTGGTCCATTTACAAAGATGATTAGGGAAAAAGGAAAAGAACCTATATGTTTTAAAGTATTTATAGCTGGTCTCTTTGTTGTGAAAAATTGCCAAGAAATTGCCAGGATGCCAATCAATTGGGGAATGGATGAATAAGTTGTGGTATATGATTGTGATGGAATACTAGAGTGGTATAAGAAATAATGAATTCTGTGATTTTAGAAAATCATGGAAAGATTTACATGAAATAATGAAGAGTAAAATGAGCAGAACCAAGATAACATTGTATATAGTAAAAACAATTAAGAACAACTTTGAGCAAATAAGTTATTTCATCTATTACAGATGCCCAAATTAGCTATAATTGATATGTGAAAAAGATATCTATATCCAGAGAAACAACTGATAAGTAGAAGTATGTATAGAAAAAATTTATATATATATATGTATATGCATATATATAAACATTAAAAAACATAAAAACATATTTTGTTCCATAAATTATTTTTTTAAAAAAATAAGAAAATGAGCTCCTTAAGGGCAAGGACTATTTTCACTTTTGTATTATAGTTAGTATTTATTCAGTGTTTAGTGTAGTATTTAACACATAGGAAACATTTAATATATGTTTTCTTCATTCATTCATGTTTTCATTCTCTGGTGTTGGTTGATCTGCATCACAGATGAGGCAGAGAAACTCATTGACAGGACCTGCTTTGGGAGAGGCATTGTGTCTCAGTCTCTAATTTATTACATCTGCAATGCAAATAAAACTGTGTTAAAAGAATAGATGAAGTCAAACGAAGGCCATGAAAGATTTGTCGAAGGATTACAGTTCAGGGACTAAAGAGTAGAGTTTGTCCTCCTCCCACGACATTTAATTCATGAAAAAGTTCCATGAACCCCTAAATGAATAGTAATCTCTCCATTCTTGATGGAAGAGATGGATTCCACTAGGAAGAGACACAAAAGTGAGTCCTTTTTGCAATGGAATATAGTAACATGCAAAATCATAAGGTGGAAGTGAACAGGACAAGATCCAGGGCAAAGATTTTACTTTGGCTGTAGGTAAGTCTACAGCTCTTGAAGGAGCAGTCTGGAGGAAGGGATTCAGAAGAACTGAATGGTCATACCCTTCCCCTCAAGGATCTTACACTCTTACTAGAAAAACAACAGACCCACATGAACTGCATAGGTATAGTTCAAAGGAGAAAGTGAATAAGTTAATGATAACATGGCTTAAAATAATCCTAAGTGCTAAAATAATATAAAGATCTACTTATGATCTAGCTAAAGTTCAACCAACAAATAATCAATAGCCAGTCAATTAGTAGATGGTGTCTGTGTTGATTTGTTCATCCTTAAGCTAGTTGTTTATTAGGTGTATTCCTACTAAGTCATTTGTTCATAAATATCAAATGGTTGTTAAAAATTTTAGCTTTAGGAGCAAAAGAGTAAACAATTGGCATGATCTGTCAGCCAGCCTCAGCTCAATGTTTTACTCTTAAAATAATTGAGAACAAAAGTGCCAAAGCAAGAATAGTTGGGTGATTACTTAGAGGTTATTTAATGGAATTAGGAGAACACTGCCCTGGAAGTCAGAGTTCTAATCTCTACTCTACCTCTAAATCAGTAGATGAGTCTAGGCAAGTCACTACCTCTCTGAACTAATTTCTTCATCTATTAGAATCAGCGGTTCTGAACCTGTGGGTCGCAACCCTTTTGGGGATCCAACGGGGTCTCCTAAGACCATGGGAAAACACATATTTCAGATGGTCTTAGGAACTGAGGCGCTGGTCCATATCCAGGCTGGTCCACCCACATGCAGATATGCCCACATATGAGTATTAAAGGGTCAGGGCATTAGGAAGGTTGAGAAACACCATATGAGATCAAGATATTGAAGCAGAATCTGTCTAAGATTCCCTTAACCTCTCATATTCTATGGAATCCCCATCTTTCATTCACTTTCCACCTGCAGCTTTTCTTGGTTTGAATTCCAAGGAATATAACCCCTCTAACCTCCAGGAAGACCCCTCCCCTTTTAACCTTCCTTTGTGCATTGTCTTCTCTAGGTAGCCTTGAGCTCCCCAAGGACAAGCTCGCTTTTTCCTCTTTTCTTGGGATCCTAGGCACTTGGCTTAGTGTCCAACCTCATAGTGGATTCTTAACAAATGTTTCTTGAACAAAAACTCTAAGATCTTTGAGGAACTTGAATTAAGGTGATGGAACTAAGTTCAATTTATTTTTAAAAAATTCTTAAATGCATATTAGCAAAGAGCTGTCATAAGAGCTGGGAATTTAAAAAATGGCAATCATAACACTGTACTTGTGCCACTATGCCCTCTAAAATAGAAATAGAACTGAAAGGAGTAAATTAGATTGCCAGGAGAGATTGCGGAGATAGATAGAGAAAGGGGAGGGAAGCATAAACATTTTTATAGCGTCTAAAATAGCTAGTTTGATCTGGATACAATAAAGAGAGTGTGGGTTTTGAAGGCAAAAAGATCTTGCTTGTGATCTCAACTTTTCTATTTACCATGTGACCTTGGGCAAGTTATTACTTCTCTGTGCCTCAGTTTCCTTCTCTATCAAAGAAAAGACTTGAACTAGATGACCTTCAAGTCCTAAATCTATGACCCTACAATACCAGGAAATTGCTTAGAACGTTGGTAACGTTTGCTGAACCAGAGTGTTTAGTAGTTCGTTGAAGCATAGGGCCAGCCCCAGGCAAAACAGAAAGCTTGTTTTTCAATCTTCCCTAGCCCCACTGTTGGCATTATCCTCTCCTTTCCTTCCCATCTTCACTTTTTACCAGCACCCAGTGCTCTCGTACCTCCCTGTGGCTGACTGGAGCCTCATGCTGGGAAAGCCCACCCAGGTACAATCCCCTGACAATACACACAGTCTCACCTTTCCCAGCCTTTTTTATTCATCTCAATTTGTGTGTTCTGTGGCTCTCCCCCTCAGGGTGCTGGGGGATTTTCATTGATTCTGAAATAAATATGAGTTAACAGGGTGATATGCTTGCCAAAAAGAAAGCTAATTTGATCTTAAGGTGTTTTAAGAGAGGCATAATATTTGGAAAGAGGAAGATTAACAGACCACGTTTGTAGTTGTGAGCTCAGTGACTTGCATGAAATAATGAAAAGCAAAACGAGCAGGACCAAGAGAAAAGTGTGTGCAATTAACAGCGGTATCGTATTAAGAATGGCGTTGAGCAAATAAATTATTTTTAATATCACAAAAAACAATTTAACTATAAAGGATTTATGAAGAAATATGCTATCTGCACCCAGAGAAAGAAACTGATGAATAGAAATATGTATACAATTACATGTATGTATGTATGTATGTATACATGCATACATACATTCATACATACATACATGCATATTTGGGTTTATTGGTACCCATCCCTAAGGTGGGAGGGGGGAACGGAGGGGAAGAAAAAATGACAGGATACTTTTGTTGTTTATTTGAAAGGAATAGCAAGTTGTACGTAGCAGATTTACAGGTTCATGCAAAATCATCTTTTTTTATTGTACTATGTTATGAAAATGCTTATTTTATTTCATAAATTATTTTTTTTAAAAGACACTCTGAGAGTTAGCTTGTGCAGATGGGAATGACTCAAAATAGGGAAAAAATTGAAACCAGGTCCTATGAGCAATGTTTAAATCACTTGGGAATATTTAGCCTAAAGTTAGGGTTGACATGATGCCTGTCTTTCAGTATCTGAAGAGCTGTCATGTGGAGAGGGGGTTGGAATACTTCTTCCTGGTGCCAGAAGGATTAACTAGACCTAGTAGTTGAAAGTTATGGGGAAGCAGATTCAAGGTATAATGGAAGGCAAAACTTCCCTAAGATTCTATGGTTTCCCAACAAGGCATGGGGCTACCTCTTGAGACAATGAGTTCTTTGGTCCAGAAAGGATTCAGACAGAGGATGGAGAGGTCCGTACCTCTGGTAAAGATGATGAATTTAAACCTCCAGGTTTCTCTTGCCAGCTACAGAAAGCCATGTTAGAATGAATTGTACAGTCTAGAAAAGGAAACTTACCAGCCTTTTAAAAAATATTACCCAGCATTGTGAGGGATTGAGGGAGTGTTTGACTGTCTCACAATATTGTAAGATATTTAGAATAGAGCTGATTCAGACATATTCTGTAATAATAACATGCTCTTTAGATAGGGAACACCTTTTCCCAAATTCCTTGACAAGGCCTCAGTGATCCCTTCCGGTTTTAAAATTCTGTAATTCCAGGAGTCTGTGAGTCAGTTTTTGTTAAAGAGAATGAATAAACAAATCCATGCTAACATGATCCTAGGCTTGCATGGTACCTTTCCCAAGTCAAATAGGCCTTTGGAAGCACAATGCACTAATCCACTGTCTGGGTAAAACTTTCAGGCACCAGAACAGCCTGGTAATACACTTCAGCCAAAAAAACCAACAACACAAATCAATGCCCCTTAAAAGCATGTTTCAAAAGCTGAGGTGGTGCAGTGAATAAAGCACCAGCCCTGGAGTCAGGAGGACCTGGTCAAATCTAGTCTCAAACACTTATCACTTACTAGCTGTGTGACCTTGGGCAAGTTACAACCTCAACTGCCCCATCATCCCCTCTCCAAAAAGGAAAAATAAAAAAGTGGAGGCCTAGTTCAGCCACTCATAGACCAATCCCAAAGACAAAGGCATTCTAACAGCATTTGATTTTGCTCATATAGATTTCGAGCTGAAACAGATCTTAGAGGTCATCTAGGTCAATACTCTCATTTTGCAATCAAGGGCCAGAGATGTGAAGTGACCCTTTCTCCAGGGTCCCCTTAAGATTTCACAGAAACAGCATTTCCGCCCACAGAGTGCTGTTTACTTTTCCTTTTCAAGGATTTCCAAGTTTATTTGAAGGTATTCTACTAAAACCATCCCCAGGTTTTTCTAGCCAAGCCATATCCATGTTGTAAGCTCTGTGCCTTTCAGAGATTTCCAGCAAAGGGAGTTTACACCTGGCAGAAGTATTGCTGCTTCAGCTCTTCCAGCTTCCAGGCTTCCAGGTTTATCAGGCCAAGTAGGGAAAGTGGAGAGTCTGACTGCTTAGAAGTGGAAACCTGGGGTGGGTGAGCTTGTTAACAGCCCCTTTTAAAGATTGCCCAACAGGGTGTGTGGGTGTTTGAATGCTTTTTGAAAAGTCACAGAATGTTGAAAGTTCTTTACAATGGAGCTCTTTCTAACCGATTCCTCCCAACAACACCCTGGGTAAAAAGGAACACCTAGGCTTGAAATGAAGCCACCTGTGAACTGGAACTCATTAATGACTTAGGAACTCACTGGGTAGCTTCAAACCTTTGGAGAAAAAGGATAAGGAACCTTTGGAGCAAGAGGTTAGGGAGAATGGCCAAAGGCAATTGCCAGGAAGAATGGTTTGTTTGCTCAGTAGGAGAGGTGTGCGCTTCCTCCTTCCTTCCTACCTTGACATCTGAAGTAGCAAGAAGAAATAGCAGATGGAAAAGCATATTTACAGGAAATTGTCACAACATCATGAAGGACTGAGAATGTTTGCTCTATTATAGGCTCCCAAACGTTAAGAACGTACCTGGAGGGGGGAAGCAAAGCAAAGAATTAAAGCAAATTTGGAGGGAATAATCTGAGCAAAACAAAAAAACAACCCAAACCACTTTTGCTTTTTTTACTAAAGAGGTGGTAGACTTCAGGCATGAATAAGGCATATGCTGTTAGACACGGCCAATATGATGATTTGTTCTGTTGAACTATACTTCTTTGCTATAAGGGAGAATTCTGTGGTGCAGGTAGTAGGTATTGAGAAGTAAGAGATGTAGGTATTATTAAGAAGTAATAAGTAAGAAGTATTGAAAAGGGAGAGACAGAGACAGAGAGATAAGAAACAAAAGAGTATCACTTAACTTCAGCCTCAGTTTCCTAATCTGCAAAATGGGCATGATAAATAATATCTATGGTCCAAGGTTGTTGCGAGGTTCAAATGACATACTATTTGTAAAGTGTTTCCTAAACCTTAATGCTCTATATAAATGCTAGCTATTAGTAATATGAACTGTCTGCCTGAGAAGAAAAAAGAGAAAAGACGAGCCAGACTGGACAGAGGACAGAGGAATAGGAAAAGCCAGAACTGAGAAACCACAGTGAGGCTAAATCATGTTCCACAAAGTTAAGCAACTGTAGAAATAAGTTATCAAATGAAGATATGGGTCTGTCTATAATCTGGTTTTGATGCATGAAATATGTTATCATTATAGAACATCTGCATGTGAAACTGGCATCCTGACATCCAGTATCAACTAAAAAGAGCTGGGTATTTATCCTGATCATGTAAAACTCTGAATGGGAAAGGAATGGGCATTTACAAAGCAGTTACTGTGTGCAAGGCGCTAGAGAAAGCACTTTGGAAATATTTGTGAATGCAAATACCCTTACAGCAACTCTGGGAGACAGGTGTTATTATTATCCCCATTTTGCATTTGAGAAAAATGAGGTAAACAAAAGCTAAGTGACTTGCCCAGGGTCACATCACTAGGAAGTATTTAAGGCTAGATTTGAACTCAGCCTGATTCTAGGCCAGTGCTATATCACCTATGCTACCTAACTGCCTTTAGGCAACTTCCAACCTCCAAGAACACTTTCCTTCAACCTGTTGGACATCCAGAACATCTAGTAAAACAAGGACATTCACTGGCATTGCATTCCTCCAGAGACTCATGCTTGGGGAAGATTCAGAGAGAGGTCTATATCTTCCCCAAGAATGTCATTATCATGTCCATTTAGCTGAAGACATGGCAAATGAAGAGTCAGTGAATCAACTGGGCTCCTTATGGAGATGCAGCTACCCATATAGCCACTCCTTCTCCATGCCCTCTTTGAGGGCAGGAGAAATTGAAACTAATCTACAGAGGGAAGATGTTGAAATCAAGAAGGGGGAGGGGATAAAAAAGGCTTCTGTAGGAGATTAAATTTTAGCTGGGACTTGAAGAAAACCAGGAGAAATTAGGAGGGTAAGTATTCCAGGCATGAAGGACAGTCGGTGAAAATACCAAGAGTCAGGAGACAGAGTGACTTGTGTGAGGAACAACAAGAGGGCAGCGACACTGGATTACAGAGTATTTAGATGTAGGGGAGGCATAATAAAAAGTTGGAGACCAGGTCAGGAAGAACTTTGAATGCACAGCAGAGGGTTTTTTTAAAAAATATTTTATCCTAAAGTTAAAAGGAAGCTACTGAAATTTATTGGTGTGGGGGTATAATATGGTCAGATCTGTGCTTTAGGAAAATCACTTTGACATCTGAGTGTGGTGTAGACTAGAATGGAGAGAGACTTGTAGCTCATAGACCAACCAGCAAGCTACTGCAATAATCCAGGCATGAGGTGGTGAGAGCCTGTACCAGGGTAGTGGCAATGTCAGCAGAGAGAAGGAATTGTTTGTAAGCCATGTTATAAAGAAGACATTGACAAACCTTGACAAGACTGGATGTGGGGAGTGACAAAAAATGAGGAATTGACTTGGAGAATGGTGGTTCCTTCAACAGTAACAGAGAAATGAGGAAGAAAGGAGAAAAGATAAAGAGTTCAATTTTGAATATGTGGAGTTTAAGATGTCCATGATACACCCAGTTGAAGATATCTAATAGGCAGCTAGAGAAGCAAAACTAGATTTCAGCAGAGAGATTAGGGCTAGATTAATAGATTAAAGAGTCATCTTCATAGAGGTGATAATTGAATTGATGAGAGGTAGAAAAACTGCCAAATGAAATAGTACATGAAGAAGAAGAAAAGAGGGTCCAGAACAGAACTTTGTGGGACATCTATGGTTAACAGGCATGACCTGGATGTGGAGACTCAGTAAAGAAGAGTGAGGAGTGGTCTGATAGGTAGGAGGAAAACCAGATGAGAGTTTCAGGAAACCCTTAGGAATATATAATATCAAGGAGAAGAGTATGATTGACAGAATTTAAGGCTCTAGGGAGATCAATTGTCATCCTTCAGACGAGAATTGAGAAAAGGCTATTAGATGTAGCAAACAGGTTATTGATAATTTTGAAGAGAGCAGTTTCAGTGGAAGGAGGAGGGCAGACTATAGAGAAAGTTATGAGAATGAGAGGAAAGTAGAGATAGTGTAAATTCAGAGGACAGAGATCTGATAAATGGAGAATTTCAGCATTATCCAAAGGCCATATTTCCTATAGACTAAGCTTTGTTCTAAAATTCTAAGTAAAATTCTTTTCCTTCGGTTTTCCAACAACTCATATAATTATAGAAACCAATGTCCTGATGTTCTGCCAAGCCCCCAGGTGAAAACAGGGAATGCACTTAAATGTATTTTATAACTTATATATGTTTGATAAAATAATCTGTCCTAGGATGAATTTTTCCAAACTGAGACAAAGGCAAAAGGTATTCTAATTGGAGAACGACATGTATATGCATGCACTTGTATTTATGTATGTGGTTGGCATATATCCAAAGATATATAGAGGGTCTTTGTAAGGTTCTTAAGAACGTTAAAATTTGTGTTGTAGATAAACTAGAAACCACCTATAATTTAGATCTGGAGGTAGACCTATGAATTTACTGGTACTGGGAACTCCTAGAATGGAAATTCCCTCTACCAGTGAAGATAAGCAGTTCTTTGTAACTCATTTTTCTTAGTTAGTTGTGGAAACAGAAAGTTAAAGTGATTTGCCCAGCAAGTATTTCTCAGAACCAAGACTTGAACCCAGGTCTGCCTATATATAATGTCATTCTGCTACCTGAACCTGAATGTCATACTGCTTCATCTATAACTGACTTTTAAAATAAAATGTGTTAACTTTTAAGGGAAGTGCATTAAAATGGTATTTTAACTACATTATTCTTGTTTCAACATATTCTTATTTCATATTCTGTGATAAATGGAAAATAGCTGGTGATTATAAGGTCAACTGAAAATCATATCAGATATAAGAAGAAAAATCATCATTAGAACCACAAAATCATGGAGCTGTAAGTGACTTTAGCAGTTCAACGGTACAACTTTAATTGAAGCAAATCTCTCAACAAAACAAAAGAGATAATAATTGTTGAGTATTTAGCACAGTTTCTGACACATAGTAGACAACATACAAATACTTATTCTCTTCCCTTCCCCCATGAACACCACCCACAACTGATCATACTGTCTCTGTTTGGTCAGCTCCACAAAGCGGGAATTCACTATTACCAAGATAAACCCATCCCATTCTTCATTACCCTCAATAGCTCCTATAACACCACAATATTAATAATAAATGATCCAGTTTTCTATTTTAGAAGATTGAGAGTGAAATTCGGAGCAAAGTTGGTAATGTGAAAGGGTCCAGATACACTTAGCTTCTACCTAAAAACAAACTTCATGAATAGGAATGTCTCCTTGGGAAAAAGTTCATCAAATGAAAGAAATGAATGAAATACAACTTCTAAGGGAACCCCCCATACATAAATTCAAAATAAGCAAAGAAAGAAAGAAAGAAAGAAAAAAAGAAAGAAGGAAAGAAAGAAAGAAAGAAAGAAAGAAAGAAAGAAAGAAAGAAAGAAAGAAAGAAAGAAAGAAAGAAAGAAAGAAAGAAAGAAAGAAAGGAGGGAAGGAGGGAGGGAAGAAAGGAAGGAACGAATGAACACAGGAACAAAGGAAGGAACGAAGGAAGTAGGGAAGGAAGTAGGGAAGGAAGGAGGGAAGGAAGGAAGAGAATGGCTGAGAATTTACCATTTACTTGGTTTAAACCAGTTTAGAATCATGGGTATAAACTGTGAGGAAAAGGAAAAGACTTAGAGATAAATTTACTTTTGCTGCTCAATTTATACCCATTTATGACTAAGGAGAAAGTAAATGGTCAACAGAATACTTTTGTCCTAGATAGACTTTGTCCCTGAATAAAATCCAGGCCCAGCCTAGCTTCAACCCAATTTAGGCCTGCGGTAGGAATGATTATTAAAGGAGTAGGAAATCAGACTACTTTTGGCAAGGGAGAAACTCTGCTTGCAAATTATGATCAAGGGAAAGATATAGAAGACATTGTTATCCTGGAAGCCCTTCTACCACATTCAGGACTGAAGGGAAGGACTATAAAACCACTTTCCTGAGTCCATTTCAATCCCACACAATACTATAATGGATCATTTTGCCCTCTCATCTTCTGGACAATTAGGACTAAGGTAGAGGGAAAGAAGGGACCAGACATTAATTTTGATGCCGTGTGACCACAGTAAAGGGAAGGAACCCAGAAGCTACAATTAACTTATAACCTACAATTAACTAATAACTTCCAGGTAGAAATAATGTGTCTTTAATAGAATTGATTTTTTTTCAAATATCCTTGTTTAGAGAGTAAGAACTTTGAATTGAAAATATAAAAGACAAGAGAAACCTAGAAAGGTAAACATTTTTGATTAACTTCAAGGGGGTAAATAATTGAATATTTATATCCTGAATATGGGAAAAAAGCTATTTGTGCTTTCAGAAGCCTACAATAGAGAAAAACAAAAGAAAAAGAATAGAAAGGGAATTCACTAAGGATATAATGAGAGAAAAACAGGAAGGAATTTATGATTTCTCATAATTGGGACAACATAGGAAAATATTATACAGACACAGAGATGGAGTGTGAGGGAGTAGGGATCACTTGAACCTTAAAATTTACTAAACAGGTCAAGGGAAAATTAGAAAATTGGGGTAAAAGACTTTAGGATTAAAATACAGCAAAAATACAGAGAATTTATCTTTTACAGGTAAAGGGTTAAAGAAGGAAGAAGAAACAGATGAGAAAGCTGACCATAAAAAGGGAAGATAAAGAGAAGGGACAATATCCAGTATTCTGGGAATGGATGAAGGAAGGAGTAAGAGTCTAGGATTAAACTATTCTAAATATAAATGATTATATTTTATTTCATTCCCTTTTCTCCCTTAATTTTTTCTCTTTTAAAGAGAATGGAGGGAGAGAGAGCAAATGTTATGATATAATGTTATGGGCAGGGGGAAAGATCCTAACACTTAGACTTGTAAAAGGGAATAGAATGAACCCACCCGTAAAATGGGGCAAGGTGACAGAATAGATCAGAAAAAAATCCAACAATTTATTGTTTAAGAAACATAAGTAAAATATAGACTTAGAAAAAAATTTGATGCTATTTTGGTTGAATTAAAAAAACCAGAGTTGACAAATACTATGTCAGACAAGGAAATAGCAAAAAGAGAGATATGAGAGATAAATAAGTAAGCTGTATTATTTTTGAAGGCACTATAGTTAATGGAACTATAATAACATTATATATGTATATATACATATGTACATATATATGTTTATATAATATATGTGTATATTTATATAACACATATGCTGAATAGCATAAAATCTAACAGCTTAAAGAGAAAACAAAACAAAGTATGGACAGATCCAGATAATTTTTAGGGTTATTGTGGATCTCAATGTTTTTTTTCATATCTAGACAAATCGAATGGAAAAATAAACAATAAAGAAGGTAAGGATATGAAAAGAATATTAGAAAAATGGAGGGTGGCTAGGTGGCACAGTGAATAGAGCACCAGCCCTGAAGTAAGAAGGACCAGAGTTCAAATCCAGCTTCAGACACTTAATACTTACTAGCCGTGTGACCTTGGGCAAGTCACTTAACCCCAATTGCCCAGCCTCGCCCCCTCCAAAAAGAAAAAAAAAAGGAAAAATGAGATATGGCAGCCTCTTAGAGACTAAAAGAATGAAAAGTAGCTGTATTTTTTATTTTGTATGGCATGCTTATAAAAACTGACTACATGGTAAGGCATAAAGAAAAAGATAGGGACTATATCTGTAATTCCATTGTATAGGAAACTTCCTTTACAAATGCAGGCAGAAATTTCTTTACAGTTTATAGTCTTAGAGAGTTAGTTGCCTAGGGCGCTAAGAGTTTAATGACTTTCCCAGGGTGACACCGGATATGTCATATACAGAACTTGACCCTAGTCTTCCTAATTCTGAGGCTGGATATATATCCATTATGCCATACTGCCGCTCTTAGGGTAGTAAAAATTAATATAAACTAAAGCAGAATGGCAGTAATATTACATACACCTTGCCTAAAATACACTAAAAGTTTAATCAACAAGGGAATTTTAAAGAAAGGCTTGATGATATAATGCTGAATAATAGAGTATGTCAATAAGAAAAAAACAAAGAATAGAAACAGTTAATAATTATGTAAGAGAAAATAATGGTAGAGACTAAGCATACTTTACTCATAAGATATAGCAAATGTAGCCCTTGAGGGAAATTTTCTGTCTAAATTCTTATGTGCTCAAAGGAAAGAAAAAAAAGTCAATTGAATATATAACCAAAAAGAAGACATCTAGAAAATCAAAAAATAATAACACCTCAACTAAAAAATAGATATTCTATAAGATAAAGGAAAATATTAAACAATTTTGAATGAGATAAAACACATACACACTTGTTTGATTCACCTTATTTACTTCATCATGTCTTAAAGCTAAGGTAACTTTATGAAGGCTAAGAAATCACTGTTGGAGGAAATGTTTATATATTTACTAAGAGTATACTGATGGAATAGATACCAGTACTTAGAAAAATAATAGGTAAAGGACAAATAAACTATGAGAGGAAATGATTCATCAGTAATGGCCAATGGAGAGAGCAGTCTGCCTTTGGCTACAACACAGCTGCTTCCCATAGGGAAAAGTGATGAAGCATGTCAGCAACATTTGAATCACTGGCTCTTTCATTTCCCCTAATTCTTCTCCTAAAATAATCCCTTCTAAATTCCTTCACTATAAGCATATCTGGATAAAAAGCAGAGTTAACAAACAACAATTTTTTGCATTGAGCTGAAAAGATGCTACAAAAAAGCACAGCAATCCCCAGTGCTTCAAGGAGTTGTCCCTTTGGCCCCAACTCGCCACCCTAAAAAAAGTCCTTGATCATCAAAAGCATCCTCATCCCCTGAAGAGAATTTGTTACTCTAATAAGGAAATATACATTCACTTCATTTTCATCCAACTAATGGGATCATAGATTTATTTAGAATTCAAAGGGTGGGGGGGGGCAGAGCCAAGATGGCCAAACATGCTAAAAAACTCATAAAATGGGACTCTAAACAGACTTTCAAGCTCCAAAACTCTCCAAAAGACAGAAAGCACATCTGTTGCTTGAGGCAGCTCTGCGGGCGGGGCTCTTCACAACAGTCTGGGAGCCGTGGCCGAAACCCTGGCCGGGTCAGGCCCTGGGGCATCGGGCAGGGAGCCGAGTCTATAGGAGAGCAGATCGGCTGCACTGGAGGCACAGTTACCACATTTATCAGGCCAGAAGAAAAAAAGGCTAAGAGAAAGGTCAGTGGATTTTGCTAACTTGGGAGAAGAAGAGCGGGTCTGGCCAAACTGCTCCCAGGGCAAGGAGGCAGTGGGAGGCGGCTGTAGCAGCAGGAACAGAGCACCAGCGACCTCCACTGGGCTGCGTCACAGCCCTCAGCCTGCAGATAGCAGGGGGGCTGAGGCAATCCATCAGGGCCAAGGGCTCTTGCGTTGAGCGGCCTGGATCTGGATTGTGGTCTTGGGTGGTGGGCCTGGGGTGCGCTTTCAGTGAGCCAAAGCTGGGGGGGGGGGGCAT
>JAQQSW010003976.1:0-14557 GCA_028646575.1 Pseudocheirus occidentalis
GGGATGATGGAGGGGAGGGCCGGGTCCAGGGGAGAGATGCTGGAAGCACACACTTCAGTAAACGGACAGGGACCGGGGAGAGAACCGACCAAGGGGGGGAGGAGGGCTCGGCAGGAGAGACAGATGATCACTGTCACAACATGTCCGCTATTAAGATGTCCTGTATAATCACACATCCACAGCCTGTATTGAATTGAGTGTCCTTCCAGTGGGGGTGGGTGACAAGGGAGGAATCGAAAGAATCTAGAATTTAAAGTTCTGCAATGCCTTCAACTAGGAATTAGGATATATACAGGGGCTGGGATAGGGAGACCCTCCCTGCCCTACCAGAAAATAAGAGAGCAGATCAGGGGAGGGGCATTACAGTGGGATTGCTGTTTTAGGGATGGGGCAGGGGCAAGACGAGGAGAAAATTTGTAATTCAAAATTGTAATGAAAATGAATAATGTAAACAAGAAAACAAATAAAAAATAAATTTTAAAAAAAGAGTGAGTTAATGCAAGGAGAAGTCTAGACAAGTATTGGAAAAAATGGGGATGGAAGAAATCACTTTACCTGAGGAGATCAGGGAAGAAGGTTCATGGAGGAAATAGCACCTAAGATGGATAGGATTTGCCAGATGGAAATAAGAAAGGGAGTAGTCAAGGGCAGAGAGAGAAGAAAGTTCTGGCTGAGAAAGAAGGATGGAGAGCAGTCCAATTTTGCCAGACTATGGAATATGTGAAGGGAACTTACATGCGACAATGTTGGAAATGTAAATCATAAGAATCAAGTTGAGGAGGACCCTGAATGCCCAGTAATGGTGTTATAAATATGCTCAGTCTAGGAATAAACAATCCTTGTTGGAAAGCCAGGAAAGTTTTCATTACCTTTATTTTTACATTTATTCTCTCCTGAATAAATAGATAGCCTCATCAAAAGACTACAAAGAATCAGACAAATGCAACCCCTTTTATGCTGCTTCCATTCGAATTTCTTGCATTGTTCCTCCCATCAGAATGGGGAATGGTCCCAGATCCTCTGGGTTAAAATCTTTCTGACTTGCCCATTACATATATGTTCCCTCCACCCACCACCAAGAGCTACATGCATCCCCTGATCAGATAATGAGGCTGTAATTCTATCGGGGGAGGGGTGTCAGTTACTATGTGTAAGGTTAGGGTTAGTAAAAAAAAAAGTTGACTTAATTCAAGGAAAATAATCAATATAAGAAACCCCATTAAGAGAAAAATAAAAGTCAAAAATAAAATATAAGCTTCTTTTAAATTTCGATATTAGAATAGAAAGATCTTTTCATTATGATAAAAACGTATCTCTAAAGTCATGAGCTAATGTCATATACACTCGAGAACCACTAGAGACAATCTCATTAAATACATTTATTAAGCAAGGGTGTTCATTTTCATCACTCCTATTTAACAGTTTAGGAACCTTTATAATAGCAATAGTTGACAAATTAATGAACATTTAATAAGCACTTATTTTGTGCCAGGCATTTGTACTAAGTGTTAGAGATATACAAAAAAAGATAATAACAGTTCCTGCTCTCAAGGAACTCTTCTAATGGTGTAGACTATATGCAGATAGTTACCTAAGAACAAGATGTGAACAGTATAATGTGAAGAGAATCTCAAAGGAAGGCTTCAACATCAAGAAGGTATTAGTAGAAGGTGGGATTTTAGCTGAGACTTGCAGAAAGCCAAGGAACATCAAGAGGCAGAGATGAGGAGAGAAAGAGTACCAGGCATGGAGGACAGCCACCGAGAATGCATTGAGTCAGGAAGTAGGGTGGTTTGGGTTGGTTTTTTTTTAAGATAAAATAGAAGGAGGCTAGCATCGCTGTACGGAGAGGGGGAAAGTATAAGAGAACAACAAAGCTTGGAAGGGGGAAGGTTATGGATTTTTAAAAGCCCCAAAGAATTTCCTATTTGATCCTGGAGGTAATAGGGAGACACTAGAGTTTAGTAAATGGGGAAAGAGGGTAATGTATTCAAATCCAAGCTTTAGGAAAATCAGTTTGACAGCTAAGTGAAAGTAGACTGGAGTGGGGAGAGACTTGAGTCAGAGAGACCAACCAGCATGGTATTGTAATAGTCTAGGCATGAGGTGATAAAGGACTGCACCAGAGTAGTAGCAATGTCGGAGTAGAGAAAGGGACAAATAATAAAGATGTCATAAAAGTGGGATCAACAGAAGTTGGCAACTGATGGTATATTGTATATGAAAGAGTAAAAAGCCACAGATAACACTTAGGTTGTGAGCCTGGGTGATAGGAAAAGTTGTGGTATCTTGGGCAGTAAGAGGCAAGCTAGCCAGAGTGGAGAGTTTAGGGGGAAGGATAATGAACTCATATTTTTATATGTTGAGGTTAAGATGTGTACACAACATCCAGGTTACTATGTCTAATAGGCAGCTGGGAATGAGAAAATAGAGATCAAGGCTAGATAAATAGACTTGAGTATCGTTGACATAGAGAGGATATTAAAATCCAGAGGAGCTGATGAGATCACCAAGTAAAATAGATAGAGGGACAAGGGAAGAGGGCCCATGCAGAGCCTTGAAGGACAGCCATGGTTAACAGGTGCAACCAGGATGAAGATAAGGAAAGGAGATAGAGGAGGACTGATCAGACCAAGAGGAGGAGAGCTGGGAAAGAACACAAAAACCTAAAGGAAAGAGAGCATTAAGACAAGGGTGATCAACCATGTCAAAAGTGATCAATAATATCAAAGGTAAAAGAAAGGTCAAGAAGGATGAGGACTGAAAATGTCTTTTGACAATTAAGAGATTGTCATGGGTATAAGAGTAATCAAGTGACTAATCATTGGCAATTTAGAAGTTAAAATATGTCTATTTACCAGCATCATGATAGACAATGTTAGTCAATTTTTTTAAAAATAATTGCAGCTAATGGTTGATTGTGAATAGAAAGGCAGCCTTAGAATCGGGAAGATCTGAGTTCAAGTCTTCCTTTGGACCCATGCTTGTTCTGTGACTCTAAGTCAATCACAACTTCTTCGTGTCCTAAGTGACTTTCTAAGATCACAGGTTGCAGAGCAATTACTCATCAACACTGATAGAGATAATTTACTCAGAGGTAATTCTCTATGCCAGTGAAAAAAACAAGTATTGGCAAACAAACAAATAAACAAAGAAATCAGATAGCTAAACAAATAAATAAACATGTAAATAAAGAAATACCTTTAATAAAATAGTATGATAAAAGCCAGTTCCACAAAAATTACTTCTATATGCCAGAAGAATCAAACTAATGGAAAGAAAATGTGGAGTTTGAAATTGTCCAACCTACAATAAAGGAAACTGGGGCAGAGCTCTGAGCCAAAGCCTCATTAAAGGGTCCATGGTCCCCTCTAATGAAGTGGACCCCAGATCTTTCTCATAATCTGAGATGCTCCCTTCTTCCAGAGTCGTATTTTTATATGGTTTTATACTAGATTTGATACCTGAACTCTCTAGAGGGGCTACACAACATATAGAATCCCATTAGTTGACAAGGCCTTGCTTCAAAAGCTAAAAATTAAGATGGGCAAGGTAAGAGTGATCTCTGGTGACCAAATGGTCATAAGATGCTTGTGTTGGGCAAGAGAAGGTGGTCTGAAGGTACAAAAATAAGTTTGAGGACTTTCCAAAGAATCAAGACATCCCACCCATGCTGGGTTTAGACATGGAAGTTTGAGTAAAATAGGATAGAGATATCTTTGCCAGCCTTTTTGTGGTTGCTTAAGTAGGCTCCACAACTGATAAATAAGTAGTGAACATTACATTAAAGTTTGAAGCTGGCTATAAAGACCTACTATAAGAATCTGTCTTATCTAATTATCCCCATATGATTTATGTAAAATATCAAACTGATTAATAATACTAATTGAAATAGAGTAAAGGTCCAAATGAATCATTTCTTATGAAAAATAAAATATATCAAATATTTTATATTGACTTATCAGGCATGCAGGAGACATACATACAACTTCAAAACAATTTTGAGAGCAATCAAAAAAGATCTGAACAAGTGGAGATAGCTCCACTGTGCGTGACTAGGTTAAGCAAATGTAGTAAAAATGACAATGACATATTTATTGCAATACCAATACGTTATTTCTCAGAATTATCCATTCTAACTGGATAAATTATTTGGACATTCTTAAAAACAATAAAACTACAGAAACAAGGAATAGTTCATTTGTTTATATAGAGAAATGAAATTTTTTCATCAAACATAGAGAAATAACTGGTAAAAAATGATTAACTGTACTATAGAAAGATAAGAGGATTTTATGCAAGAAAAAGTTCTATTTCTAAAAATTAAAAGAAATAGATTCTGAAAAATGTGCACTTAATGTGTCAGATAAAAGTATGATACCCAGTATACATAAATAATTAATACATGCCTATACTTCTAATAAACCACATTCTCTAATGAATAAATAGACATAAACATACATGTAGTCATACATATACATACATGGGGCAGCTAGGTGACAGAGTTAATAGAGTATCAGGCATAGAATCAGGAAGACCCATCGCCCTGAGTTCAAATCTAGTCTCAGCCACTTACTAGTTCTGTGACCCTGGATAAGTCACTTAACTGTTTGCCTCAGTTTCCTCATCTGTAAAATGGGTTGGAGAAGGAAATGGCAAATTGCTCCAATATCTTTGCCAAGGAAATCCCAAATAGGGTCATGAAAAGTTGAACACAACTGAAACAATTGAACAACAACAACTTCCAGCTTTTAAGGCCAGCTTCCTATCCACTACATTACATTTCTTTGTGCATATACATATGCATGTGTGTGTGTGTTGTGTATATATGCATAAATATGCATGCACACTTAGCTAGATCCAAGGCATGACCACTCATCTGGTGGCAGCATATACAAATTACAGACAAAGTGTCTAAGAGGTGACAAGCATGCTCTTAGTGCTGACCTTGCAGGCCTAGATAAACAAAAGTCCATGAGTCCAGATAATGAAAAATGTCCTAATAATTGGAACTTTCTACCAAATGAACAGATAATCACTGAAAGTGTTCCAGCTGGGGCTCATAGGATTATAGCTTTAAAGCCAGTGGAAACTTTAGAGATCTTTCATGACAATCCCCTTGTTTTGCAGATGAGGAAACTTAGGTTCAGAAATGCTAAGTAACTGATTCCATATCCAGTCCTCCTATCACTATAATGCTTTGCTGGAAAACTATTTCTTTGGGATTTTATGGAATGTTATATGTCATAAGCAGTTGAACTAGAAGACTGCTGCGGTCCCTTCCAACTCTGAAAGCCCATGATTCTTTGAGGAAACATCACAGCACACACAGCCATAAAGGTTTGGTTAATGGTGATATATGGGAGAGACACAGAGCAAATAGGGGTCATGCAACCACCAGCCACATTCAAGGAGCCAGAAAAAGAAGAGGGGGAAACAAAAGAAAGCTACATTTCCCTGCAAATGATGTGCTGTGACAACTTCGGCCCCTTAATAACCCAGAAACACACATACGCACATAGTACCAGGGTTTAATTAACACACTAGAGAAAACAAATGCTAATAATTGATTACTGCATGAGAATGAGGCATGAGAGATTTAACGGAGCTGAGTTTTCTCCTGGCAAGCTCCCTTTGCAGCAGCGAGTAGCACGTCGTAGTTTCCCCAAAAGGATCGTGCACAAAAATGCTCCCCATCCAAACTGATTCCTACCTTTAATTCACTGGTGATGTAAATAGACTGTCTATTAAAAGAACAATCGAACCCCTGAGTTAAAAGGTACTTTAGAGGTCACTGAGCCCATCTTTTACATGAAACATGGATCTACTTCTACAGTTTCTCCAATCAGCGCTTGTCGAGGTTCTGCTTGCACAGATCTAATAACAGAGAACAGCCCGTTGCATTTACAGACTTTTTTTCTTATTGTTGCAATACTCTTAATTCTCTATTTAGCCAGTATATCCTACTTGTTCATCCCTTGGTTACTTAATTCTTATTTCTTTATCATTTCTTTAATTAGATCCTCTTTCATCAGCCTTTACTGAAATAAGTATTGGCCTATGTCTTGTCACCACTAACTTAATATTGACTGATATTGATCAATAATAGTATCAATATAGTACCTTAAGTTTTGCAAAGTGCTTTACAAATATCTCATTCTACCTTCACAACAGCCCTAGGAGGTAAGTGCTGTTATTATCCTTATTTTAAAGAAGAGGAAAACAAGACAGAGGACTTAAGTGGTGAAGTTCCCAAGATCACATAGCCAGTAGTAAGTGTCTGAAGTCAAATCTGAACATGATGCTTCTTTACTTCAGGTGAAGCACCACAGTAACCTACTTTGGGCTACTATGATCTTAAGGTCAGAATTCTGAGATGGAAGGGGCTAGAGTTGTCATCTAGTCCAGTCTTCCCATGAATAGAAATCCCCCCTCTAACAGAAGGCTACCAATGGTCAAGTCTTTACGGACTCCTAAAATAACCTATCCCATTTTGGAATAGGTGCAATCATCAGAAAATCCTGCCTTACATCAAAGCCTAAATCTTGGCAGCTTCATTTTTTCTGATTCTATTCTAGAGGCTTAAGGAGAACCAAATGAATCTAGTGGATGTAATGCCAGGCCTAGAGCCAGGAAGACACATTTTCCTGAGTTCAAATCTGGCCTCAGACATTTACTAGCTGTGTGACCCTGGGCAAGTCACTTAATCCTGTTTGCCTTGGTCCTTCATATGTAAAATAAACTGGAGAAAGAAATGACAAACCACTCATATCTCTGCCAAGAAAACCCCAATAGCATATGAAGAGTCACACATGATTGAAACAGCACAATGGCACCATCGTCTCCCTTGCCCTTTCCCACATACACCCCAAGTCCACAGTGCCTTCCAATAACATTTTTACCACCTTGGTCACTGTCCTCTGAATACACTCCAGCTTGAGTTGGAAGGGGCCCTAGTAGTCGTCTAGTTCAATGTTCCACGTCATGAAAAACCCCTCATAATGTCCCTAACCAATAATTATGCAGCAGAGTGCCGTAATAGAAGGAGGATTGGCTATGAACTCAGAGAACTCTGAATGGACTACACACTACGCTTCCTTAAATGTACTACCCAAAATGGAACCTAATACTCCTTCATATGTGATCTAATCAGGGCAGAGTACAATGGGATCATCTCCTCCCTCATTCTGAACATTATGGCAGTCAACCCAGCATGGCATTTTTTGGCTGCCACATTACAGGATTGACTCATGGTGAGTTTGACTACAACTCTTACAGAGTAAATGCTAATAACTCTCTTGCCATGGAGCTCCACAAAAATTAACATAGCACTCTCCCATCCCCAACCACATCATCACCCCATCTTCACCCTAACTTTGTAAACCTAGAGCAAAGAAAACTCCTTCAAAGAGGAAAAAAATGTGGAATAGGGGACCTTCTGGGAACGGTGCTCATACCTTCAGTAGTCTTGATCAAGCTGCTGGGAGAGGAATATCCCAAAATTCATTGTAAGCCTTAGAAACACAACTTTGTTTTTGGTCCACATCTCTGTTATCTTCCTAAAGTGAAGGACCTTATCTATGCAATTCTGTTTTGCACAACACTAGACTAGGTAGATAGGTGATGCAACAAATACAGTGCTGAGTCAAGAAGACCTCAGTTCAAATCCAGCCTCAGGCATTTCCAAGCTGTATGTTGGAGGGCAAGTCACTTTATCTCTGTTTGCCTAAGTTTCCTCATCTATAAAATAGAGATAATAATAACACTTACCTCCCAGGGTTGTTGTGAGGGTCAAATGAGATAATAATTGTAAAGCACTTAGCAGGCACATAGTATAAACATTATATAAATGTTAGCTAATATTATTATTATTAACTCTAAGCAAAATAAACCTTCAATAAATGTGCTATATGGTCACAAGATGGAATATTCCATTGTTAAGTTCAAGTACCTCAAAAGGTTGAGGGAGGGAAGCTAATGTTTACTGAGGAAGGCAACAATCCTATGGTACTTGCATCTGAACTCAGAGATTGCATCAGAAGATAAAAACTTTGGAAGGAAACAAGGGTTGTAGGAGAGACTGAGAGCGGATTTTCATTAATGGAAAAAAATAAGATTTACCTTAATTTTTTCAAGGAAACAAAACACTGGCTGTTGTATAAGAAAGGGGAGTAAACTAGGGTGAATGACCTTGAATAGAGAGATGAATTGAAATAGAATCACGTCAATTTACAATCAAATGCAAATCTTGACTTTACCATTTACTACCTATTGGAGCCTTGTAAATGTTATTTAATATCTCTGGTCCTCATTTCCTTCCTAAAGTCCCTTCCAATTTTAAAGCTATGATGTTACAATATAAATTGTTCTTCTGGTTCTGCTTACTTCACTCTGCATCAGTTCATATATAGATCTCTCTGAAGCCATCACCTTCTTTATTTCTTACAGTGTAATAGTATTGTTATATTCCTAAATGGATTTGTTCAACCATTCCCCAATTGATGAGCACCCCTTTGGCTTCCAATTTTTTGCAGCTACCAAAAGAGCTACTATAAATACATATAGGATATTTTCCTCTTTCTTTTATGTCTTTGGATGGTCAAATTTTTTCTAGAGTAGACTCAGAAAATTATGGGCTGAGCTGTAAGACCACCTGAAGGAAATGTTGGTTAAAGGCACCATTATGAAATTCCACAGTCAATATGCCTCACCTATAATGGCAGTATGAAAGAATACTAGAAAGATCTAGATTTGCAATGGACTAATGTTGAACAACAACATTTTTAAAAATAATGTGAATAATTACATCACACCATAAAGTAAAGATGCCCTGAACACTATCCTGTACAGCCAATGGTTTTTGGTGTTAGCTTCACACATTAGCATCTATACGACATTAGTAGCAGAAGAAGAAAAAGTGGAAAGCACTTTTAGCTTCCCTGTAGAATCATACCATTCTGGTTGAATGCCTACAGGGATTTATGGAACCCTCAAAATTGTGAGATAGTTCACAGAAAAAAATGGTTAGTAATATGAACCCGCTTCTAGTGTTGGTAAATCTGGATGGTCTCAATGCACTAGGAAAGATTCTGGGAGAGCATAAAGAAAAGATAATGAAGGCACTAGATCAGATAAAAGATGCTTATCTAAAGGGTCATTTCTGCAGAGTCACCACCAAGTATGTGAGTCACATAGTGTCTCAGCAAGGAGTAAGTACTAATTCCCAAAAGATGGAAGTATTTCATTTGGTCTCATCCAAAAAATTGTTTAAAAAACACTAATCATTTTTGGCTTTTATGACACTATATTTCCTTGGTTCTCTTCTTGCCAAAATAACTGTACCTTCATAGGAACATAGGATCATTGGTACCCTACTGTGCACTAATTGTAGGCCTCCTCCAAGACTCTGAAATGCAGTATGTGCCCACTGAGTGACACACACTATCCACCTCCAAGACTCCCTGGCGTTCTGGGACCTCCTCTCACTACACTTCATCCCTTGGCAATATCATCAGCTCCCATTTATTATACCTATGCAGAAGGCTCCCAAATCTATATTTCTAGCCCTAATCTTTGTCTTCATTGCAAGTTCCATATTCCTAACTACCTGCTAGACATCTCCACCTGGATATCCCATAGTTATTTCAAATACAATGTCCCTCAAAAAGGACTTCTTATTTTCTTTTTTGCCAGAACTTATCCTTACTCCAAACAATAATCCTTACTCTTCCCTTTCCCTCAATATCCAAATCCAATAAGTTGATAATTCTTGTTGATCCTAACTCTATGATATCTCTCCCATCCATCCCCGTCTCTCTACTCACACAACCCTCCTTTGAACCATTATTCTCTCTTACCTTGGACTTTCCAGTAATTATTTCCTTTCATGCACTTTACATTTCAGTGAAATTGGCTCGTTCAATCTGGTCCTAGTACATGGCATTATCTCCCACATATTCCCAGAAGTTGTCTTCCAAATGTAGAACTAACACCTGCCTCTCCTCTACCTTGTAGAAGCCCTAACCTCCTTTCTTGATCTCACCGGTTATTGGTACTGGATCCCTCTTAAAATTGTGTTATTATAAAAGTTCAGAGTTTGAAGGAAACTTAGTGACTATTTAGTCAAATCTATTCCTGAAAAGGAATCTCTTCAACAATATACCCAGTAAGTACAGATCCAGCTGCTTCCCAAAGCCCTCCAGTGAAAAAGTGTCTACCACCTCCTGACATGAGCCATTTCATTTTTCATAGATCTAATTATTAGGAAGTTTTCCTCATATTAAACCTAAATTTATCTCTGCAACCTCAATCAATTCCTCCTAGTAATGCTCTCCGGAGCTATACAGAATAAGACTAATCTTCTATCAGACTTTCAAATACATGAAGACTTTTCATATTCCTCCTGAGTCTTCTTATCTCTAAACTAAATATTCTCATTTCCTTTAAATAATGCTCATATGGCATGGATTTCAGGTCCTTAAGTGTCCTAAGGACCATCCTCTGGATGTTCTCCAGGTTAATATCATCTTTCCTAAAACGTGACCTCTAGAATTGACTACTATTCAACTATTTCAAATGAGATCTAACCAGGGCAATATTACTTTTCTATGCCTAGAATCCATGATTCTCTTAATACAGTGTAAGTTCACTTTATTTTTTATTATTGTTATATCATACTTATATATCACATATATATATATGTATGTACACACATACATATAGGCATATATATATATATGTATATAACATTATGACATATTGGAAGATCTGGGGTATTTAAGAAGGATGGTTTCCTTGGGTATAAGAGCTTGCCAAACCTTTTTCAAAGCTTCTCATTCACCTTTGGCGTCCATCTGACATTTAGTTGTCACCTGTGGCTCCAAGAAGCCACATGTAGCATGCCCAGTGTCTACAGCATAGGAAGCTGTCTCAGCAGACAGGCTAAACCAGGTGGAGGGTGACTGACATGCTTCAAACCTGTCAGCAAATATCTTGGGGTATCTACAGGAAACATGTGAAGACTTTTTTCAGTAGAATGGACAAAAGAAAACAATTTGTTCCAACAGCCATGAAGGGAGCTGAAGCATGTGCTGCAGAGTGTTTAGAGGTTGATCAGATATCAAAGACTCCAACAGTCCCGGCCACCACCACTCATCTCAATTTTTGTCTTAATTAATTAATTCATTAATTTTAACCTAAAATGCCAGACTATCTAGATCTTAATGGTTCCTATTATCCAGTGTGATAGCCAGCTCTCCCAGGTTTATATATTAATTTATATATGTTCTATATATATATATACTTACTAGTATATGAATTGTACTCCCCTTACCCCATGCTTTGCAATGGAATGTAAGCCTTTTGTGAGCAAGGATTGATTTTTGTCATTGTATCCTGATAATCTCACACAGGGCCTTGCACTTGGGAGGTGGGGGTAGAGAACAGGACTATGATTTCACCGGTATAAGGGCTCTAGGCAAGGAAACCTCTTCTACTGATGCAGAATAATTGCTGATCTTCAACTCTACAAGTATCAAGTTGTTTGTGATACTGGAAAGTTAAGTGACTTGCTTGGCATAACACATCTACTATATGTGAGGTAGGATTGAAATCCAGGCCCCACTGACATCTAGGTCTGCTCTGTTCCTTATAGCACAATACCTTGCATATTGTTCAGTCATTTCAGTCTTATCTGACTCTTCCTAACCCCATTTAGGGTTTTCTTGGCAAAGATGCTAGAGTGGTTTGCCATTTCCTTCTCTAACTCATTTGACAGATGAGGAAACTGAAGTAAACAAGGTTAAGTGACTTGCCCAGAGTCACGCATCTAGTAAATGTCTGAGACTGGATTTGAACTCAGATCTTTTTGACTCCAGGCCTTATACCCTACCCACTGAGATACCTAGCTGTCCATATAGTGTCACTATATGCTCTGTATATAAGTGCTTAATATTTCTTGAATTAAATTGATTCAATGGCTGCTCTCAGATTTTGTTTAGAATTATCATCTTTATACTCCTCTATGACCTTACCTGTGACTATAAGGTCAAGAAGAACTGAAGGTAGAAAATAAAAAGGGGCAATCTAGCCTAACCACCCACCGCTACCATTTGGAGGTCAATGTGACAAGAAATGGGAGTAGATCATTAAAGACTCAGCTAACTGACTCACACATGCATTAGGACTGGTTCTTCTAGATCCAAATAAGCTCTTTGTGTTATAGATTGCCACCAGCCTAGAGAGTTTGGAAGCAGTTTTATATCAGGGGAGCACTGAATGCCAGATGTCTAATTGCATTTGCCAGTAGAAGACTCAGTGACAGTGATACTAGTCATCTCATCCATAAACTGAAGTATTTGGCTGTGAAAAGTGAATTTTCACTGATAGGGTCCAAGACTACATGTACAGAGCTTACTCTCAAGTTTGGACAGGGGATTTTTCACCGATATATTTTTACAGGCACCGAGATGTGTGCTGTCCAATCAAAGTGGCACTGGCTACTGAAGTTTGACATGCATTACTAGCCAAAGAAGAGCAATATGGATGCAGATGCCCTATCCCATGGGCCCTGGGCATCAGAAACCCTGGAGATCCCCATATGTATACCAAGAAACAAGCCAGGATGCTAATCCAAAAAGTGTGCAGCTGAGAGGTTGTGATTTCCTTTGGAGAGTGGGTCATCTATCTATCGATTTAAAAATCATAGACATGAATCAATCCTTTATGCCCCTTTAGTCTTGGATAGTTGTCAGTGAAAGTAGCTTTAATATAAAGATGTATGAAAAGGGATACAGGCCAAGAAAAGGAATTGTTCTCCTTGGAGACTTAAGCTCCACTCTTTAGACAGCAGTCAATTATTTTGACAATGGAAGAAGTTGTGTGTGTGTGTGTGTAACTATACTAGCCCATAACTAAACTGATATGAGGTCATTGATGCTACTCAAGACCTATTGAAGCATGACCATGAAAACATTCCGTGATAATTTTAGACCCTCAGACCAGGAGAGGACTCTACATCTGGTAAAGAACAGATCCCATTGACCCAAGATAACAGCAAATGTATTTCATAAGTGTGAGACCTATGTTTGAATGTATTCAAAGAAAAGTGCTACCAGATCATACTGTCAATCTGGACAGTATTAGCCCCAGAAAACCTCGAAACCTAGGGTGTATCTCTGGAAGGTGATAGGCAAAACATAAGCAACATCTAATGTTATCACAAGTCTAACCTACCTAGAACCAGAAGGCTACTACACTACAGCTAAGGTGTTATGGGAAAAGTGCTTCTTGTTGTGTGGCTTCCTTGTCACTCTGATCAAGGTCAAGATTTCAAGGAATAAGGCTTAGATGTTAAAAAAAATCTTTATAGCAGCTCTTTGTAGCAGTCAAAAACTGGAAACTAAGGGATAATTCTTCTTTTAGAGATTGGCTAAACAAATTATGGCATGCAAATATAATGGAATATTATCATGCCATAAAATATAATTAAATGAACAATTTCAAAAGAAAATGAAAGGGCGTGTATGAATTGATGAAGCAAATTGGTTATTGTACTATTAATTTTATTAATTTACTGTTAATTTATAATTAACTATTACTTATTAATTGGTTATTTATTATGAATTGGTAAAGTGAGTAGAACTAAGAGAACAATTTATACAAAAACAACATTGTATAGAAAAATAATTTTAAAAGACTTTAGAACTCTAATCAATATAATGATAAACCACAAGCTTAGAAAAATGAAGATTAAACATGCCATTTACCTCCTGCCAGACATAAAGGTAATGGATTTAAAATACAGAGAAAGATGCATCTATGGGCATGGCTGGTGTGGGGATTGGTTATACTGGACTGTGCATGTTTAGGATGTAGGTTTTATTTTGGGGGGTATTTTGTCATCGCTGTTCAACTGGTAGTAATCTAGGCATCTACAACTACATTGCCATTCTCGAGGGGTCCTACAACCAAATCATTTTTATGCATACTGCTGAATGTGCTATTGACCCCAAGGCCTAAAGAGAAGGTTCAGTGTAGTCAGAACATATATGTATATGTTGTACATATATGCAAAACTGTGTGACAGTTTTCACTTTATGGAAGTAAAACATTCTACAGAGAGGGCAGGCCCACGGTTCAAGGACACATTGGGGTCAAGGATAGAGAAGTGCAAACTAGAGTGGTACCTAAAGGACAGAAGGTAGAGGGCTCCGGGAAGTAGGGAAGTGGGCAGGTGCGCTAAAGCAGGAAAATCTGTCTCAGCCTATTATTCTGCTTTCACTTGAAGGGCTGTTTTTTAAAGTGTTTTTTTTTGAGGGGGAGTGTGGAGGCCACAGAGTGCCAAGCCAAGGGGCAAGAGGAGAGACAGACAGACAGACAGACAGAGACAGAGAGAGACAGAGACAGCAAGAGACATACAGAGAGAGACAGAGAAAGAGACAGAGAGATAGAGAGCGACAGAGAAAGAGACAGAGACAAAGAGAGAAACAGAGACAGAGAAACAGAGAGAGAGGGGGACTGAGGGAGGGAGGGGAGGGAAAGAGAGGGGAGGGGAGGG
>JAQQSW010003977.1:0-14556 GCA_028646575.1 Pseudocheirus occidentalis
GCCTCCCGCTGCTTCCTTGCCCTTGAAGCAGTTTGGCCGGACCCACTCTTCTCCTCCCCAGTTAGCAAAATCCACTGACCTTTCTATTAGCCTTTTTGTCTTTTGGCCTGATAGATGTGGTAATTGTGCCTCCAGTGCAGCCGATCAGCTCTCCTATAGCCACGGTTCCCAGCCCGATGCCCCAGGGCTTGACCCAGCCGGGGTTTCGGCAGCCGGTCCCAGACTGCTGCGAAGAGCCCCGCCTGCAACAGATGTGCTTTCTGTCTTGTGGAGAGTTTTGGAGCTTGAAAATCTGTTTAGAGTCCTATTTTATGAGTTTTTTAGCGTGTTTGTGTGGGAGCTGCAGTGCTTTGCTGCTTCTAGGCCACCATCTTGGCTCCACCCCTGTAATTCAATTTATAAAAGTCTCCTTAAACTTTTAATTGGATTCCATGGTAACTCTGTTAAAACTCGCCAATTTCTACCTGGGTCATAACAATAGAAGCAGCAAAATTTCGCAGCTCCCACACAGCCACCTCAAATACCCATAAAATATGGTTCTAAACCAATTTTAGGGCTCCCAACCTCAAAAAATACACAAAACACATCTCTCTTTGAAGGCAGCTAGGTAGAAAGGGCTCATTGCAGCAGGTCTGGAGCCGAAACCAGCCCAGCCTGAAACCCCAGCCTGGCCCAGGGAAGTTGGGAGAAGCTGCAGCTGGAGTCTACAGGAGAGCAGATCGGCCGCACCTGGAGCAGTTTCCACATTTATCAAGCCAGGAGAAAATAAGACTAAGAGAAAGGTTGGTGGAATTGAAGCAAAATTTGGGGGAGAAAAGTGGTCTGGCCAAACTGCCCCCAGGGCAAGGAAGCAGAGGAAGTGGCAGAAGCAGCACAAGCAGCAGCCACTTCCAATCCAGCTGCTTCAGAGGTCCTGGACTGCAGATTCCAAGGGGTCTAAGCAATTGATCAAAGGCCAAGGGCTCTTGCATTGAGCAGCCTAGATCCAGATTGTGGTCTTGGGTGGTGGTCCTGGGGTGCGCTTTCAGTCAGTCAAAGCTAGTGGGGGATGCAGTATCCCCCTAATAACTCCAGCAGCTATGAAAACCCCAGTGATTTGGGACAGAGCTTCCCCCCCAAACCCCCTGGCCAAAATAGAGTTCCACAGAGCTAAAAAAAATCAAGCAATTAACTGACTGGCCAACATGAGGAAAAGAAAGCAAAGTATGAACAGTAATCAAACTCTAGAATCTTTTTTGGGGGACAAAAAGGATCAAAGCATGGAGAGGGAGGAAAACAACACAGTCAGAACTCTCGCACCAAATGCTTCCAAGAAACATAAAGATTGCCTACAAGCCATAGATCAACTTAAAAAGGACTTTGAAAACGAAATAAGAGAAGTGGAGGAAAAATTGGGAAGAGAAATGAGAATGATGCAAGAAAAGCATGAAAAGAGAGTCAATAACCTGACTGAAGAGAATAACACCTTAAAGAACAAATTAACTCAAATGGCAAAAGAGGCCCAAAAACCAATGCAGAAAAGAATGCCTTAAAAAGTTGAATCTGCCTGATGGAAAAAGAATATCAAAAGCATTCTGAAGAGAATAATTCCTTCAAAATTAGAGTGGAGAAAATGGAAGCAAATGACTTTATGAGAAATCAAGATACTATTAAACAGATGCAAATGAAAAAATAAAAGGCAATGTGAAATATCTCCTTGAAAAAACCACTGACCTGGGAAATAGATCCAGGAGAGACAATTTAAAAATTATTTGACTACCTGAAAGCCATGATCAAAAAAAGAGCTTAGAAAGCATCCTTCAAGAAATTCTCAAGGAAAATTGCCCTGATATTTTAGAATCAGAGGGCAAAATAGAACTTGAAAGAATTCACCAATCACCTCATGAAAAAAGATCCCCAAAAGAAAACTCCTAGAAATGTTATAGCCAGGTTCCAGAATCCCCATACCAAGGTGAAAATATTACAGGCTGCCAAAAGGAAACAACTTGAATGCTGTGGTAACACAATTAGGAGAAGCCAGGACCTGGCAGCTTCTATGTTGAGGAGTCAAAGGGCCTGGTAATATGATATTCCAGAAATCAAGGGAGCTAGGAAATATGACCATTCAGTGAGGTGGAGGATTTTCAAGCATTCTTGCTGAAAAAAAAAACAGAACTGAACAGAAAATTTGACATTCCAACACAAGAGGCATGAGAAGGTAAACATGGGAAAGAAATCATAAGGAACTTATCAAAGCTGAACTATTTACATGCCAATATGGAAAAACGATAATAGTAACTTATGAAACTTTTCTTAATATGAGGATAGGTAAAGGGAATACACATGTGTGTGTATATGTATGTATGTATACCTACACATATGCCTATATAGGAGGGTATATATGCACATGAATACATATCCAAGCATGTGTGTATATGTGTACACAAAGGTTACAGGATCAACTTAATACAAAGGGAAGATACTTTAAAAGATGAATTTCTGAAGTGAAAGACAACTAGAATGAGAGGAGACAGTTAGGGACAGAATGGGGTTAATCAGCCCATATAGAAGAGGCAAGGAATAGCTGTTACAACTTTACTTTCATTTACTCTCATTGAATTTGGTTTAGGGAAGAGATGACATAAACTCTAAACTGGGTATCTTGCCACACAGGAGAGTAGGGGGCATGGGGATGAGAGGGAGGATGACAGAGGGGAGGGCAGGGTCTGGGGGAGGGATGCTGGAAGCACACACTTCAGTAAAGGGACAGGGACAGGGTAGAGGATAGGACGTGGCGGGTGGGGGGGTAGAATAGGAAGGAGGGACATATAGTCAGTCTGTCACAATATGACCTCTGTGGAGATGTCCTGCGTAATTACACATGTATAACCTGTATTGAATGGCTTGTTGTTCCAGTGAGGATGGGTGACAAAGGAGGAACTGAGGGAATCTAGAATTTAAAGCTCTACAATCAAATGTTTAAAAAAGGTATATATTCATATATATGTGGAGGGAGAGGAGTGTGGGAAGAAGATAGGGAAGAGGTATGTGTGTGTGTGTGCGTGTGTGTGTGTGAGAGAGAGAGAGAGAGTGAGAGAAACAGAGACAGACAGAAAATAAATACTTACGTGTAATGTGTGAAAGAAGTAAACATGTACATCCATATGTATGTATTATGTATATATGTATAAAACAGCAATATAAACATATATGCATGTGATACGTTAGGACAGATATGAGGTAAGTTAAAGGGTGAAGGGGCAAGGAAGAGGTGTATTTGCATATATGTATGTAGTGAAGGTAGACAGACAGAATAAGTTAATACATGTATGATACATGTGGAAGGAGAGAAATTCAGGAGTGAACTGGAACAAGGCAGGGGAATGTGTGCATTTGTGGTGTGGAGGTGATATTTAAGCACAGTAGCAGCAGTCAAATATTTGTATTATTTTCATCACTTGCTGTGGCATTTGTGAGAAGGTGGGTGCATAATTTGGGGCTGCTAGTAGCCTGATAAACCATTTTGTTCTTTAAAAAGGTTCATTATCATTTGTGTTGGAAGCCCAATAATAGCAGAATCTATATTAGTATACACACGCACACAAAAAAGAAAAACAAAGAGCACATTTACCCATTCTTCTTCTGGTCTCACACATTATGCCTAGAAAAGGCAATGTCTACTACTAGAGAGGATGGAGACAGATACCCTGTCTTTTGGAAGCACGTGGGTTTCAATAATAGGATAACTGTGAAAAGAAAGGATGTAGGAAGAAAAGAAGTACACGGATAATATGATGGAGCTCCATAGGGTCATATGGAAGAGGGGGGTAGAAGAGAATGGGAACGGGGTAGGGGTAAGAGATGGTTGAAGTGATGGAGAAGAGTTCCAGGGAAAAATTTTCATCTGAGACCATAATGACTCTGAGTCACATTAAGACAAGGTGGAGATGTATTACTTTAGAGGTCTGCAAAAGTTCAGTACCAATGGAGCCTGAAAGGTCTGAGTCTATAAGCCCCTTAGTTTCAGGCACTTACCAGTCATTCTTAGGTCTTGAAGGCTCATTCCAAAGACACCTTTCAATACCCTTATGTCTGCGTTTTCCTATTCCTCATCTCTCACTTAAAATCTCTTGACTAAGACTAAACTTGGGGATGTCTTGACAGAACGACTAATTTGTTTTTATCCCTTCTTTTGTGAATAAAAACCTCCATTTGGGGGCAGGTGCAGACTGACTATCCTTCCTGTCATCGTGCATATTTGATATCATTTGTGCCTACAGCCTCTCTCTGGAGCTTGGGAAATGCTATGTTGAAAGGGCTGTACTAGTGATAATATATTTCTGCCTGATTCTGTGAATCTTTCAATAAACATTTCTAGTCTCTCCTGTAAGTGACTGCTAGTACCTGGTAATTCAGACCTGAGAACTGATCAACTAGTCTGTTGGTTCAACATAGATAAGCCATAGAACTGAGAAAGTGCAAGTTGCCTGGGATTCCCCTTCTACATCTGGGGGCAATCTAGGGTGGGGATATCAGTCTATTCTTGGTCCAAAAACCAGAGATGAAGGGCTTGAACTAGTAAGAAAAAAACAAATCAGGTATCTACTTAGGTAAATCTCGAATGATCAGCTCCTTGACTAAACCTATACTCAGTATCAATTCCTTTGCCTCCTCCCAAGATGGCAGAAGATGGCACACACAGAACACACCTGAATAGTGGCACAGGACTAGACTTTTGTTCAGACTTGCTGAATGAGGTCCTGGTTCTGGAAGAGATCCTGGAGGTAAGAGGCCTAACATCTGAGTACTCATTGTTTACAGAATCCCAAGGCATCGTTGTTTTTTCTCAGATGGTTCATTTAAGCAGGATGGAGTTGATGATAATCCTTCACAGGGCAGGATATTCTGAGGTGAGGAAGCTTCCAAGTGTAGTTGCTAATCAAAGATGGGGTTGAAGTCTCACATCCAAGTTCCAGGGCAGGAGCCTTGGTTGGTATCAGCAGCTTAATCTACCTATCTGACCTCTTGATGGCAAGAGAAACCTCAAGTATTGCTGTTTTCTCAGTCAGCTTGATGATACAAAGCAGATTGGCTATATATGGCAGTAATTCAAAGATGGCTCCTTTAGTGTGGTACTTTCAGACTCATAAGAGTTGGGCTTCAACATGAAGTTCTTTGTGGTATAAAAAATACCCATTATTCTTAATTTAATTACAAAAGTAAACACAGAGATGCCTTAGATAAGAAGAGGAATTTATTCCCTTTCTCCCAGGAAGAAAGGGGTGCCCCATGAGAGGATGTCTTACCCATGTTGATGCATGAGACCCGGCCAGAAGAGAGAGAGAGCCTAGCCCTGTCCCAAGGTTTAAAAACCTAATTAGGACGTCCCCTCTCCTAGCCAACTGCCTTCTTTCATTGGTGAAAAATTCACCTCCCAAACTCCTCCCCAATGAGACTATAAGGGGGTGGGCCTTCACCAGGCGGGAAGAAATGAACAAAGGAAGATAAAAGTAATTGACAGGAGAAGGGGGAAGGTAGACACTCAGGAGGGGCGGTACATTCCAGACCGAGAAGCTTTTCACTAATTTCATGTCCCACACAAAGTGTTCTAACCCCAAAGTTGGTACTTTTCCTCCTGTACTGAAGAGGTTGAGTGGGAGGGGTCCCATCTGGGTCACAAAAAATGAAGAGGTTGAGAGGGAATGGATTTCTAGGAAATCCTTTGAAGGTTCTTTGTCTGAATGAATTACCAGGCATAAGCAATTTTGGCAAGTTTGTAAAAGTTTATTACATTTTTCATAGGGCAGGGGGGTGTCAGAAAAAGCCTGCAACCTGCAGGAATTAGGGATACTGATTACATAGTAATAAAGCCATAAATCTGATAGCTATTATGCTAACTAGGTGTGTAAAGGAGGGATTTGAGAGGAGTTAAGGAGTGGTCAGTGCTTAAAGGGACATGCACTTTTTACATCAACTGCACAGGCATATTGCCCATAATTCACTGGGAGAAAGCCCAAGGCAGGGCTATCAGGAGGTGTGGTCTTTGCCTTGAGATGTCACTGAGTCAGCCAGCAGTCAATTCTGACTGAGAGGTACCCAGTCTGTTAGCCATCACAGTCCCTTTTGACAAGATGGATGTTAGGAAGCTGGGCTAATTGGAGATTCAGTATGGAGTTAATGGTTTCAGGGAAAATGCTTTTAGGCTAGGGGAAGGAGAGAGGCAGAGTTAATGCTTTATGGCTGGGGGGGAAGTGTGACTTTTGCAATTTAATTGCACTGGCTGATGTTACAGATACAGATACCCAAACACAAGTGAGATTTTTACAGACTGAAGTTACAACAATGTTACAAACAAAGTTACCCCAGCACCCATCAGTACCAGCCTCCCAAAGAGAACTACTTCTATCCTAAGTGGACATAGGACACAGAAGAGCTCCAAGTAGGTTCAGGGTAACTGAAGCCCCCTACCTCATCCCCTTTCACTTTTCCTCTCACACTGTTGTTCTCAAATACCCTCCCTCACTTTCTTATGCCCTAAATTCAGATTCAGACATGCCACCAGCACAGAGTAGGGTGCAACTGGGGCAAGGACAGATTGAGCACAGCTCAGAAATCAGGGCTGTAATGAGGATGAATTCTTAACATATGGAACAGAACAGAGACCAGGGTGGGAAGAAGTGGGAGGAAGAGGGTTATGGGCTGGTAATAGTGATTGCTAACTCTTCAAAAACTAATATGCACACAACTAAATTTAATCTGCATCATTAACACATTCTCTATTGCTTTCTTAAGTCTAAGCAATCAACAAACAATAAATCAAACCCTGATTTCATAGAATTTGTAGATTTCCGATATGTAAATGCTCAAGCTGAAATTTTTCACAAACAGCTGGAACTTACTGCAGCACAAAGCAGGGTGTGGAATTCCAGAAACCAAGGATCACTTATTGCTCTTCCCCTATTCACTTCTAGGTTCCCTAATTAGATCTCATCAGGGACTTTCCAGTCCTTAACACAGGAAGACAACTCTGTCCAGTTAACAGCTAGAAACCCATGACATCACCAGTTGCCAGGTGAAACCATTATTTGAAAAGGCTCTATCTAGGGAGGAAGGATGTGGCTTGCCAAAAAGGGCTTGGTATTATTTTGAGGGAAAGATTGCAGACATGAAAGAAAACTTGATTGAGAAGTAGTGAGAATAGAGGAGGGAATGTAATTGTCAGGATGGGCGGGGCACTGTTGAGACCAGAATCTGAATAAAATCAGTGGGGCTCAGGGAAAGTGCTGGACAGGACTTTGGACAGAGCTGAGAGAGAGAAAATGACCAGGACTGAGCAAAAAGAGTCTGGAATGAGGTCAGGATAGGATGGAATAAATTATAATATATGAGTCCAGGCTGGACTATTAGATGAGGAAGTAGTTAGGCAACATATACAGCATTGACCCCTGGGTCAGGAAGACCAGACACATATATTTAGCCTCAGACACTTAGTAGCTTTGTGACTCTGGGCAAGTCCCTTAACTTAAGGAGCCACTCTATGCTAGGTTGTTGTATGGAACTTTCACACAGAGCAAGTCTGTGCTAAGCTATTCTATGGTGCTCTCATAATTATTGTAAAATATCTTGCACTTTCCTGGTTCTGTACCTCACACTGTTTCCTTTGCCTGAAATGACTTTGACTCTCCAACATTTCTCTCACATACCCTTCCCCCCCATAATTGTTGAATTCCTGTCCATTCTTTATTTTTAGTAGTATTTTATTTTTTCCAATTACATGTAAAGACAATTTTTAACATTCATTTTTTCAAAGATTTTTAGTTCCAAATTTTTCTCCCTCCCTCTTTCCCTTCCCTTTTCCCCAAGATGGCAAGCAATCTAATATTGCTTATACACGTGCGATAATATTAAACATATTTCCACATTAGTCATGTTGTGGAGAAAAAAGGAACAGAACCAGGGGAAAAACTATGGAAAAAACAAAAAACGTGAAAACAGTATGCTTCAATCTGCATTGAGACTCCATCAGTTCTTCATCTGAATGTGGATAGCATTTTCCAGTATAAATATTTTGGAATGTCTTAGATAGTTGTGATGCTTAGAAGAGCTAAGTCATTCATAGTTAATCATAGTTGCCCATTCTTTAAAACCCAGTTCAAATGTCACCTCCTCCAGGAAACTTTCCCTGATCTCCCCCATTTAGAAATCATCTAGCACTTTATTGGCACATATTGAATGCATTATTTCTACATCATTTTGTCCTTTAGCTTTTGTCCTTTGTGTACCACAGTTATCTATTAAGCTCCAGAATACAGACCTCTGCACACAGTAGGTACTTAATGAATGTTGAATTGGATGGATGTTTGAACTAGAATTGATCTTAGAGATTTTTTTTTAAAGGCTTGACTTGAAGATGCTGGAGTAAGATTGGGATCAGAGAGAACAAATAGAAAGACAAAAAGTACTGTAACAATGAAAGAACAAGAGATTTGGAACTAAGGAACTTTGTTCCAAAGTTCTGCTCCTTCCTACATGTTTGACCTTGGACAAGTCATTAACTTCTTTGGGCCTCAGCTGCCTCATGTGTAAAATTAAGATGTTGGGTTAGATAACTTTTAAGGTTCCTTCCAGCTCTAAATTTGTGCTCTAATGTGGGAGTTTTCCAAACCATTGGGAAACTTGTGACATTATCCTTTCTGGTCAGTAGAAGCTCCAGGGACTAAAATGTTCTTTCCTTTCACATTTGGAAAGATAGACTGCTTTCTATTGTTTTCTTTGATTCTTAGATCCCATAGTTGTAACTAGGGTGGGACAACTGGGATTTTTGCCATAGACCATGACACCTGGGGGTGCTTTTTAAAAAGAATTGCTATCTCTATACCTCAGGGTCTTCCAGAGATGTGTACCACATAATATGACTCTATAGTCTTGCTAGGCTCCTTGCCTATCCCCACCATATCTCCATAGTTATAGTGTTCCTTTCCTGGGCACCCCACCATTCCATTCCTAATTTCTCAGTAGGTGTGGGTTAGTATCCATGTGGAAGGCCTAGTTCAGGGGTGGGAAACCTGTGACTTTCAGGCCATATGTGATCTGATCCTTAAGTGCAGCCTTTTGACTGAATCCAAATTTTACAGAACAAATCCTTTTAGTAAAATAATTTTTAATTAAAACAAATAAAATAAAAGTACTGGAGGCCACTGGTTCCCCACCCCTGGACTAACTCTTCTCCCTGTGTTATAGCACACTGCTCCTCCAGCCACCCATCCCTAAATGTTTTGACCCCAGGTGGAAGAATTTTCAGTCATATTTCTGCTGGATCCCCTCCCCCATCTCATTTCTCTAACGTGTTTCCTGTCAGATAAGGAACAGCTCTGAGGTAGAATTTTATTCTGGCCTCTCTGATGATGGATCACTGACACTGATGACTTCTTCATGGGGTAAGGGTAGAGAGACTTTGAGACTTTAATCCAAAGTTGTCCCAAGCTTTATTCAGGATCAATAGTAATTTTAACAAATGAACCTAGGTGACCACCAGAATCTGATGAATATTCCATTTCTAGGTAAGAGAGGAGAATAGAAGAACAGGGATATTCCCAGAGGAAGGAGAAGGTGAGCTTTACTCCAAACAATATTTCTTGGGGGTGGGGGCTCAGTGAGGACAGAACTAGCACTGGAGTTCAGGGTGACTTGATGTTGGAAATTCCAAAGAGGAACATTTCCTGTCTATCAAAGGGCTAGGTCACTACTGTAGGAAACATGGAGAAACCAACGAAAAAGAAAAAAGACCAGGGAACAATTCCTAGGACCCTTCCATTCATTCCCTTATCCTGGGCTGATGTCACAGATTCTCAGCTCCCTCTTTGTTCAGCCAGAACTTTTACATCTTTGATTGATGGAAGGGTTGCACTGACCAATCACCAGCCAGAAACTCCAAATTTCATTAGTAACCAGGTAAAAGAGTGACTGGAAGAACCCTTTGAAGTCTCTCTCCTCCCCAGCTTAGGAAAACTGTGACTCTTAGGGGTTCCATAAAGTGTCTTCCCTAACATTCCTCCCACCTCGGTCCCTGACTTACTCATCTCTAACCAGCTGCAGCCTTGGCTCTGGTTTAGAAAGTTTATAAAGACATTAAATCCCTGAAGAGAGTTGGTTACAATGAGTAGAACAATTCTGTATCCTCTTATAGTGCCTCCAAGTTTGCATAGTGCTTTTCTCATATGATCTCATTCTCTCTCAACACTGTTTCTGTGAAGTTGGTAAGAATTAATGTTATTATCCCTATTTTACTTAGAAGAAACAAACTCAGAGGAGGAAAATGACTTATCCAAAGTCATACAGCTAATAAACCAGTGGTTCTCAACCTGTGGGTTATGTTCAATTTGTAACAATCAAAATACATCCTGCATATGAGATAGATTCATAACAGTAGCAAGATTAGTTATGAAGTAGCAACAAAAATAATTTTATGGTTAGGGGTCACCACAACATGAGGAACTGCATTAAAGGTCCACGGCACTAGGAAGGTTGAGAACCGTGGAAGAGGTGAAGAGTCAAGACTCCTTGACAAAATGCAAACTCTTCAATTTAGTATGGAAAGCCCTTCACAGTCTGGCTCCAGACTACCTTCCCAGACTTATTTCAAATTACTTCCTCTTTAACCATTTTATGTCCTAGCAAACTGATCTAATTGCTGTTCCTATGACTTGGCATTTTATCTCCTACCTCCAAGCCTTTGCATATGCCATCTCCCATTACTGAAACGCACTCCATTCCTTAGAATCATTATAGCTGCCTTCAAAGCTCAACTCAGGTGAAACCTTTCATGGAAATCCTTTTCTTTACCCTCTGCTTGGTGGTCTCTCCATCCTCAAATTATTTTCTACTTATTGTATACATAATATGTATATATAATTTATGTCCAACAGAACATAACTTCTTGATGGTTAAATCTATTTTTTGTTTATTTTGTTTCTGAATCCATAGAACCTCGAGCATTATAGAAACTTAATGTTTGTTCCTTAACTAAACAGAAGGGAGGAAAGAGAGTTCACCAGTCCAAGAAGACTCCAAAACCAATAATTTCAGAAGACAGACATGGCATATGAAGGATGGATGGATGGATGGATGGATGGATGGATGGATGGTGGAGATAGATGGGATAAAGAGCTGGGGTCCTAGAAAACAAAGGGATATGAATGTGTGGAGAGATAAGGGTTTAGATTTAGGTATTTTAAAAGTTTTTCTTTTTTTTGCAAAGTGTTGGTGTAAAATGGGAATGGGGAGAAATTAGAGCAAGATGGATGGAAGCAAGGGTGTTCCTGATCCACTTCAAACTTGTTCTCAAGTCCATTGTTAAATTTTTAGTGTATTTACAACTTAGAAATTGGTGAATGCTACAAATCAAGGCTCAATTTATTGTTGTGTTGATTGTATAGATTTAAGAAAGTAATGAAGAATATGTTAATAATGCATATTAAAATTAGTATGTCTTGAAATTTGAAAAAAAAAACCTTTTTCCAGAGGGGTGGTTGTTAAAATTTGCAGCATGAGGTGACTGGAATTCATCTCAGGGGTAAATCTGAAGCTGCCACTGGTACCATGTCACTGCGGAAGCTATTATAAGGCATGATGTGCCCTAGATGCATCATTGAGAGGTGATCTCATGTCCTTGACTGCTTCCTACTTCCAAGACCCTTTACACTTCAAGATTTGACTCATCTTCCACCTCAGTCCCCAAAATGGCAAATGAGCCACTGAAACCCTTCACTAAGTAAATGTTTGACGCTATGCTGACTCTGATGCTGGTGCTGACGCTTAGCTGCTGGCCCCATCGTGTTGATGACTGGGACACGTCTGAACAGGGACTCCTCCATCTTTCACTTCTCATTTCCCAACCACAAGCCCTGGCAACTCATCAACAGGGAGATGGACGTGTTACTATCACATCCTTTACCTGGACCCTGGCCAGGGTTCTTTCAGTGGAACCTAGGTATCTTATACTCAGTTCCCTCTGCCTAGCTCCATCTGTAGATCAGATCTCTCTAAACATATTGCGGAGCTCCCAATTCCCTCCACATCCCTCACAGAATAGCTTCAAACTTTCTAGACCCTTGTGTTTTCCCTCTTTACCTCTCTCCCTAAATCATCTATCCCAAGCATTGTATTCATTCCCTGCCTTTTCTAAACACTGAGGCCAGACATGATACTTGGACCATCTGAGTGGTTCCATCTGTTGGAGACAGATGATGTTTTCCATCCCTGTATTTTCCATTGGCTAGAGTGTAAAGCCTGCAAGTCATGATTAGACAGTTTCTCTACAACTTCCCAAAAACTTGTTCAGTAATCTTCCCTTCCCCATCTGGAAACTTAGAACTCCCTTCTTGCAACTGAAATATAACTACTGTCTTCCTTTGTCCCTGACAGGGGACTTTGCTGCATGGGACTCTGCAGAAGAACATGTCCCAGGGGACAGTCTAAGAAAAGTGGGGTGGGATGAGATAAAGAATAGAATCACACAGGTATAGTCATATTCATCTACAAAGTTTAGTGATGTTCATGCTTCTGTGGTGTGGATGGGGACTTGTACCAGGTACTCTTCACTCCTTCCAATCCCATGCTTCTCTATCTACCTCATTCAAGAGTACTCATAAGGCTATTTCACTAATAGATTATTTGTAGTTAAGGGCAGGTCTAGGCATGAGCTTTCCTCTGACTTTCCCTTTCCACAAGTCTTTTAGAGAAATTTAGCCAACAGAGACCCCCTTAGCATTAGATATAAGCTTCACAGAAACAGTGAAAGCTAAGACTTCCATGATCAGCACTTCTTATTCCAGGAATCTGCTTAATTATAGCACCTCCCCTCTCGATTATTTCCACTTTATCCTGTTTATGAGCTATCTTGTTTATACATAGTTGTTCGCATATTGTCTCCCACACCAGACTGTGACCTCCTTGAGGGTAGAGGCTGTCTTTTTTCTTTGTATCTACTGTGCTTGGCGGAGGAGCTGGCACATGGTAGGAGCTTAATAAATGTTTATTGACAGACTGTCTTGTTAGATTTTGATGCCCATTCCAGACACAAAAATAATAGTATTCATTTGTGTAATTCATTGATATGGACTTGAGATACATCCTCTTATTGTACATCCTTATGCAGCATGCAGAACAGTTCTTTAACATGCATACTGTAGACATGATTATCTCCATTTTACTGATAAAAAATTGGGGCATTAAGTACTGGAGGTGGGGTTCACATGTGGGTTTCACCAGCATTTTTTCCGACATCAAAAAGTCATGTTTGAGCTTCTGGGAGGGCGGAGCCAAGATGGCAGCATAGAAGCAGCAAGGTTCCGCAGCTCCCCCACAACCACCCTAAATATTCATAAAATATGACCCCAGACAAAATCTAGGACTCTCTAGCTCACAAAAATACAGAAAAACATCTCTTGCTGAAGGCAGCTTGGCAGCAGGGACTCATCACAGCAGGGCAGGCTGGGAGCCGAGACCAGTCCAGCCTGAAACCAAAATGCGGCCAGACCAGGCCCCAGGGCAGCCAGAAGGAGCTGAGCCAAGCCACAGCCAGTCTACAAGAGAGATATTGCACCTCCAGCAACTCCACATCTACCAAGGCGTGAAAAACAATTAGAGAAAGGCAGCTCGGCAGGAGGGGCTCATCCAGCAGGCCGGCAGGCTGGGAGCCGAGACCAGCCCAGCCCAAAACCAAAACCACGGACAGGGCCCAGGGCGGTGGGCAGTAGTGGAGCCTCCCAAGCCTCAGCATGAGTCTAACTCAGAGAAGATCTATTGCACGTGGAGGAATCTTCACATCTCGCAAGCCAGGATTAGAGGTCAGTGAAAGTGAAACTTTGAAACTTAATTTGGGGGAGGAAAAGCAGTTTGGCCAATCTACCCCCAGGGCAAAGAATCAGTGGGGGAAGGGCAGGAACTGCTGTAACCAGCAGCTTCCCCCACTGGGCTGCTTCAGAGCCCCTGGCCTGCAGACCCCGCAGGGGGCCTGAGTCGATTGATCAGGGACAAGTGCTCTTGTGTTGAGCAGCCTGGACCCGGATCATGGTCTATGGTGGTGGTCCTGGGGTGCAATCTCAGCAAGCTAAAGCTGGGGGAGGGAGGGCTGCAACACCCTCCTAATAGATCCAGCATCTGGGAAAACCACAGCAATTTGGAACAGAGCTTTCCCTCCTGGAAGCAGAGTTCCACAAAGCTAAAAAAAATAAAAAACCGACAAATTAATTGACTGGCCAACATGAGGAAAAGGAAGCAAAATAAGAACAGCAATAAAACTCTAGAATCCTTTTTTGTGAACAAAAAGGATCAAAGCATGGAATGGGAGGAAAACAACAGTCAGAACTCCCACACCAAATGCTTCCAAGACACTTGAAGAATGCCTAGAAGCTATAGATCAACTGAAAAAGGACTTTGAAAAACAAATAAGAGAAGTGGAGGAAAAATTCAGAAGAGAAATGAGAATGATGCAAGAAAATCATGAAAAGAGAGTCAATAACCTGATTGAAGAAAACAACACTTTAAACAATAGATTAACTCAAATGGCAAAAGAAG
>JAQQSW010003978.1:0-14556 GCA_028646575.1 Pseudocheirus occidentalis
AATATGACTATTATGGAAGTGTGTTGTATAACTACACCATGTATAACCTATATTGAATTGCTTGCCTCCTCAATGAGGGTGGATGGGGAGGAAAGAAGGGAGATAATTTGGAACTCAAAGTTTTAAAAACAAATGTTAAAAATTGTTTTTACATGCAACATGGAAAGTCATACAGCCAATAGCGTACAGAATTCTATCTTGCTCTATGAGAAAGTAAAGGGGAAAGGCATGGGGAAGTGATGAAAGGGAGGGTAGACTTGGGGTAGGGTAATCAGAATGCATGCCATCTCAGAATGGGGGTTAGGGGAGAGCTACAGTAAAACTTTGGAACTCAAAATCTTGTGGAAATAAATGTTGAAAACTAAAAATCAACTAATTAATTACAAATTAGCACATAATACAAATTATTTTTGCATCTATATTCATTAGGGTAATTGATTTATAATTTTCTTTCCCTCTTTTAGATCTTCCAAGTTTATGTATCAGCATCATATTTTTATCATAGAAAGAATCTGGTAGGACTCCTTCATTTATTTCCCCCAATAGTTTAGATAGTATTAGAATTAATGGTTCTTAATTTTTTTTGTAGAATTCACTTGTGAATTCATCTAGTCCTGGAGATTCTCTCTTAGGGAGTTCACTGATTATTTATTTCATTTCTAAATGGGGTTACTTAAGTATTTTATATCCTCTTCTGTTAATCTGAGCAATTTATATTTTTTTGTAAGTATTCATCCATTTAACTAAGATTGTCAGATTTATTGGCATACACTTGGGCAAAATAGCTCCTAATTATTGCTTTACTTCCCTCTTCATTGGTAGTGAATTCACCTTTTTCATTTTTGATACCGGTAATTTGGTTTTCTTCTTTTCTTTTTCTATCAAATTAATCAATGGTATATACATTTTATTATTTTTTCATAAAACAGCTTAGTTTTATTTACTAGTTTAATAGCTTTTATTTCAATTTTGTTAATCTCTCCTTTAATTTTCAGTAATTCTAATTTGATATTTAATTGAGGATTTTAAATTTGTTAATTGTATAACTTTTTTAGTTGCATGCCAATTCAACAGTCTCTTCTTTCTCTGTTTTATTCATGTAAGGATTTAGACATAAAAACATTTACCCTAAAAACTGCTTTGGCTGCATCACACAATTTATGGTATGTTGTCTCATTATTGTTATTCTCTTGGATGAAGTTATTGTTTCTGTGACTTTTTTGTTTGACCCACTCATTCTTTAGGATTAGATTATTTAGTTTCTTATTAATCTTTAGTCTATCTTTCCCTGACCCTTTATTACCTGTAATTTTTATTGCAAAATGATCTGAAAATGAGGCATTTAATATTTCTGCCATTCTGCATTGGACTGTGAAATTTTTATGCTCTGATACATGGGTCACTTTTTGCGTAGGTGCCACATGCCATGGAGAAAAAAAAATGTATATTCATTTTTATCCCCATTCAATTTATTCCAGAGGTCTACCATATCTATTTTTTTTTCTAAAATTTTATCTACCTATTTCTTTCTTGTTTATTTGGTGATTGGATTTATCTAATTTTGAGAAGAGGAGGTTGAGATCCCTTACTAGTATAGTTTTGTTGTCTACTTCTTCCTGTCACTCACTTAATTTTTCCTCTAAGTATCTGAATGCTATACCACTTGGTGCACATATATTTAGTACTGAAATTACTTCATTGTCTATGGTACCATTGACCCGGATGTAGTTTCTTTCCTCTCTTTTAATGAGATCTATTTTCAGCTTTTGCTTTATCTGAGATCAGGACTCTTACCCTGTTTGTTTTTTTGTTTGTTTGTTTGCTGTAGCTGAAACATAATTTATTTTGCTTCAGCTTTTTACCTTTATTCTGCTTCTCTCTGCTTCAAATGTGTTTCTTGTAAACACCATATTGTAGGATTATGGTTTTAATCCATTTTATTACCTGCTTCCATTTTGTGGGAGAGTTCATCCCATTTGCATTAACAGTTATGATAAATAACTGTTTATTTCTCTCCATCCTATTCCCCCCATTTATGATTTTTTTCTCTCTGTTTTCCCTTTCCCTCCTCACAAGTGTTTTGCTTCTGACCACCATCTCAATCATTCTGCCCTCCCTTCTATCAAACCCTCCCTTTTCTTTCCCCTTTCCCTTGCCATTTCTTCCCTCCCTTCTCCTTTCCTTTTCCCCTCCTAGTTCCTATAGGGTAACATATATTTCTATACCCAAGCAAGTGTGTATGGTATTCCCTCTTTGAGTAAAATCCAATGAGAGTAAGGTTCAAACAAAGCTTGTCTCTCTCCCTTCTTTCCATCTACTGCAATAGGTCTTTGCACCTTTTATTGTAATGTAATTTACCCTTTTCTGTCTCTTTCTTTCCTCTTCTCTCACTACAATGACTGTTTTACCCCTTAATAACTAAATTTTTTTATTATCAAATCAAAATCAACCTATACCCATGCTCTTTCTCTATGTACACCCCTTCAAAATGCCATAATAAAGATATTGTTTTCAAGAATTACAATTATCATCTTGCCATATGGGGATCACATGTATTCTTTTAGATGAAAGATTTTATCCTTCCATGCTAAACATGTTGAAGGACAGCAAGAGAAGAGTGTCATCATTTTGGTTTTCATCGCCTAATTATACTTAGGTAGTTCATACATATGGTGCCTTTTCAGATCATTTAATTAATGTAATAAGATCCAGCCTGGTATAATGAGTGGAATGCTGGGCAAAGAGGCTAGAAGTTCTTATTTCAAACTCTACTCTGGCACCTACCCACTATATAACCATAGGAAAGTCTCCTTAACGTCCCTGAATACCAGGAAAAGGTCTAAGACAATCCACTAAATTATAGATGAGTTGAAAACTGTATGAGTAGAGAGTTCCCAAAGTGGGAAAATTATAAGTAATTACTGTATTGTCATAAAGTTTATTTTTTCTATAAGAACTTAGAGATAGCCATAGACAGTAATTGGTTGCTGGTTGGACAAGATGCCCCCAAAGGATATTATATGGAGTGAGTGGTCAAGGACTAATTTAATTTGTGTGGAATTTGTTTAAAATTTTTTTTGAAGAAAGAAAAAAGGAAGAAAAGAAGCCATTCAGAATTAATTTTAAAGCACATGTTAGCTACCAATTGCTTTCTTTTCAAATTACTCAATAGTCTACCACTGGTACATCTGTCAACTAGAAACATACATCTTCTTTATAATACAGTGGTCCCAAGTGTTAAAAGAAAATCACAGAAAGGGAATAAATTACAAGAAACATAGTAGAAAACAAAACCACATAAAGTGAAAAAAGACATTTTACAGATATACCTATAACATTTCACATGATTCTTGTCTTCCATCAGATGAGAAGTGGAAAAGTAAATATTCACTAGGGGAAAAACAAATTAAGTAAAACAAAAAAAATAGATTAATATGGAATTTTGAGTTACAGACAAAACAAACATGGGTAGGTCAGTCTACACAAGGAAGGTACCCTAGAAGGTTAGCCACACCAGTTTTTGCATTTGAATCTCTATAAATGACAGGAACCATTCAGACATCTTACAGTGCTAATATCTCAGTGACTCAGCCTCCTTTCTTTTATATAAGTCTCACTCCATCCTAATTTTACTTAAATTTGACTGGAAAACTTGCAATTATAGCAAAGGAAGAAAAGTAAAACACTCATGGTCCATTTCCTGTGGCTAAATAAGATTCAGAGCTGGAATTATTCATGAAAAGTTTTTGGGGAAAAAAAATAAATGTGGGTCTCTGGCTCTGCTGAGTAAATCCCTTCCCCCAACACCCACAGTTAATAGTCAGCAATTATTCACTTTCTCTATTAACAGACACTTGTAGAAGAATGTCTGGACAAAAAAAAGTCTGCCTCTAAAGCAGCATTGAATTGATCTCAGCTGGGAAAGAAAGGGAATCTAAAAATCAGCACTGGTACAGAAATGCCTAAGACCTCTCTCCCTCTGGATCCACACTTCCTTCAGGTTTCATTATTTTACATGTTCTCAGCTATCTGCCAGACTTGCATGACATTGTCTTCTGGTACAGAACAAATAACTCAAGGTTCATTGCTGTACCAGGAAAAAATCAGATATCTTGGAAGTGTGACCTCCATGAATAAACAGCAATGGCCTTTCTTCTGCATCTCCAGGGGACTTCTCCTCTTGAATTTTACTCAAGTTCCAGACTTAAGTCAATGGTTAGTGCTACTGGAAGCCAAGAGAGTTTCATTGTGAAGAGATCATTGAATCTGGAATATCTCATCCTTATGTGATACAAAAGAATGCAAACTCAGTTTCAGATTTCTCAGATCCCATAATTGCAAGTCTTAACTTATCCTGTGGTAAGAATGAACTCACTATAAGGATTGAGAGACAATTTATTTCAGCAGGGTGGGTATCCACTGAGTAGCTTAGTTTAAAAGTATTGTTTGACTGTGTTTCTCAGATCCCATATTGTACACTCCTTATTTCTCACTCATTCTTACACTACATCACCAAAGACTGCTTACTTGTTGGCCATGGTGGGTAAAGAAGCTGATGGATGGAATGAGGCATGGAGGGTCTAGGAGTTCCCCGGATAACAACACCATGAAAGGAGAAGGGGTAACAAAGTTAAATCTTCACAGAGCTGATAGAATTCAGATGTAGAATGAAGTGTGCAGTTCTGAACAAAATTATCATGAGAATTCATTTTGCTTGATTACGCATTTTGTTAGAAGGGATTTTTTTTTGATCTTTTATTTTCAATTGGGGTGGGGGAATGGAGAAATGAGGAAAAATTAGTGCTTGTTAATTAAATATAAGCAGCTAGGTGGTACAGTAGATAGAGTGCTGGGCCTGGAGTCAGGAATACTTTTCTTCATGAGTTCAAATCTGCCCTCCGACCCTAACTGTATGAGCCTAGGCAAGTCACTTAACCCTGTTTGCCTCAGTTTCTTATCTGTAAAATGAACTGGAGAAGGAAATGGTGAACCATTTCAGCATCTTTGCCAAGAAAGTCCTAAATGCTATCACAAAGAGTCAGACACAATTGGAAAATGACTCAAGAACAAGAGAACTGACAATGAATTTTTATCTATGCTGCTTAACACCCTTGTAACTTAAGCAAGTGATTAAATCTTTCTGGGATTCAGCTCCTTTGCCTCTAAAATAAGGTCTTAGGAATAGGATGCCATGTGGCTCTAAACAGAGGATCCTTCATCTTAAGGTTTGATTCTGCTTTATAGTAGATCTGACTTATTGCAGTGATATTTGATTCAATTTAGACTGTTTCTAGATTACAAGGCAAACAATACAGAACCTAGGGGTCAAATATGGCCCAACTCATTTTGCGTCTGTTCCTTCACAGTCTTCTCAGTTTGAAAATGGTTTTATACAATTAGGTTTTATGTGTGACTTGTTCAGCCTGTAAGACTTTAAGCACATAAAATTTCTTGATATCTGGCCATATTCTTGGTCCTTCTTAGAACTACTGAGTTTTATGAAAGTGACAACCTGATATGTTGGAATCAGAAAAGACCTTCATTTGAATCTCTCCTCCAACTTACTAATTCTGCAATTGGGGGTAAACTGGTGGAACACTTTACACTCCTGTTTCCTTATCTATAAACCAAATGCTAATAACAACAACAAACTTTTATGCAGTTTTAAAATCTATGAAGTACTTTACATACATAGGCCAAATTTTTGTAGGAATCAATTAAGACAATGCATGTGAGCCCTTTGTAGATAGTGAGGTGCTTTACAAATGCAAATTATTTCATTCTCTAAAACTGCTACAATCCAAATTGAAAGCCTTTATTAAGTATTTTGAGACTGAACACTCTCTCCAATCCCCACAGAACTGTTAAATATCAGTTTTGTAATTGATTTGATGATGATTGATCAATGACTAGCTCTTAACTTATCACTGAGCACTTCTTGTATGAATAAAGTAGATTAAAGAGTTTTATAACTCCTTTTTGGAATACTAGGAACCCCACTTCAACATTGTTATCAACAAATTCAGCCAGACCTGAGCACCTAATGTTTTTCTAATCATGTTGCCTTCTGCTAGAAAAAAAAAAATCTTTATCACTTGACTAGACACATAGCAGTCAAAAAATTTTAGCCAAGTTTTTGGCAACATTAGGTTAGGTTATAGGCATAAAATTAAAAGCTCAGCGTTAGAAGTCCCCTTATTCATCAGTCTAAACTCTCCTCTCTATAGAGGTTTCAGGCTTGTGCTACAATCAGTCGCAATGACTCTGGACTCCCTATTGCTAAATTTTCTGTGTGAGCATTTGTTCCTCAGAAATCAGCTAATTCAAACTGATCAATCAGTTCCTCAAGCCCTACAAATCAGGGCCCAAGTTGTTGCTTTGTTGTTGTTATTATTTTTAATAGTCTTATGAAAATGATTAGGATAAGTATAATATTAATAATGCATATTACATTTGAGTATATCTGGGTACACTTTTTTTTCTCAGAGAGTCAGTTGTTAAATGTTTACCAGCATACTCCTGGTTTACAGGGATGTCTTTCTAACAATATAATAGTTTATATGTTTTATGAGGGCAGAGACTGTTTCTTCTCAGTATCCTCTGTGCCTACAATTCTACATTATTTATAGTAAGTTCTCAATAAGTGCCTAATTTAATGAATTAATATTTAATGAATTAATAAACATTACTGAACCTAGCATAAGTTAGGCACTGTGCAGAGTGCTTTATATACAATATATAGATATAGATATGAAGATACATAATTTCATTTGATTCTTAAAACAACCTTTCAGGTTTAGTTCTCTTATTATCTCCAGTTTACAGTTGAAGAAACTGAGGCAAACAGGTTAAGTGACTTGCTCAGGATAATGCAGACATTAAGGCATATCAATTTCACTCTTGTAACATTTTCCAATTATGCTCCCTTCTCTCTTCTGACACTGCTACCACGCAAGTGCAGGTCCTTTTCATCTCATGCCTAACCTAGTTCAATATTCTCTTGGTAGCTGTGCCTGCCTCAAATCTATTCCTGCTCCAATCCATCCTCCATTCAACTACCAAAGTGATTTTCCTAAAGTACAGGTCCTATCATGTCACCTATGATTCCGTAAAATCCAGTGGCTCCCTATCACCTCCAGGAGCAAATACAAAATTCTCTGTTTGATATTCAAAATTTTTCATAACCTAGTTCCCTCCTTTCTTTCCAATATTTTTTCCCAAGATCATTTTATTAACAAAAAGTGCAAACTGTTTTGAACAAGAACCATGAATGATAATACTTAACACCAAAAAATCAGACACAAAAAGGCAATTTTCATTAGCTAAAACATGGGCAGATTAAAAGTCTTCTCTTCAAACACTTATATACAATTATTTATCCTTTTCAGTAGCTTAATTTTCAATGTAGTTTTCACAGTCAATGTAGCAGCTCAAATACAAATGCCATTTCTCAAGGATAAGTTTGGCAATTACTTTCTCCTCAACTTGGTTCAAAAATGAGAAAAGGAAGAAAACTCTACACTAGGTTTAGAAACTTTCATGTGAATCACTAACATTTTTGAACCTTTAAACCTATAGAAAATTAAATTAAGTTAAATTAATAAAAAGAGTGAGTCAGGGAGATTCCCTCAATATCTGCTAAACACAGAGAGACAAAAGAAATTGAATTGCCTGAATATTCTGACAAAAGAGCAACACTTAAAAGAGTAGGAACCATGAGTAGAACCTTCTGCAAGAGTAGAGAGTTCTAAGAGCAGATTCTTCTCAAATTACTGGAGAGTAATGCCTTACTCTCCAGTATACTTTCTGATCTAGTAACACTAACCTACTGACTGTTCCATGAACAAGACACAGCATCTCCCGGTCTCCTGGCTCCATTCATTTCCTCTGATTATTCTCCCATGCCAGAAATGGTCTCCCTCCTCAACTCCACTTACTGGGTCTGTAGGCCTTCCTTAAATCCCAACTAAAATTCCATCTTTTACTGGAAGCCTTCCTTAACTTTTCTTAGTTCTTAATTCTTCCATAATCTCTGTCTTCAAATAATTCTTTCCCATTTATCCCATATATAACTTGCTTTGTATATATTTGTATGCATGTTCTCTCCCCCATTTGAGTGCAAGTTCTTAAGGACAAGGGCTATCCTTTGCTTCTTGTTGGATCCCTAGCACTTAGTACAGTGTACATTCAGCACGTAGTAAGTGCTTCATAAATAATAGTGTCTGAGACTGGATTTGTACTCAGACCTTTCTGACTGCTAGCTTAGCACTCTATCCAATAAGACACCAGAGGCCCTTATAATGCCATGTAAGGAGGCCATAATTAATGGATTTAACTAAAAATCACTATCAAAATCATAAACATAAACCAATTGATTACTTAAGTTTCTGTCAGACCAACTCATCCATTTACTCAATGCATATTTATTAAGCACCTACTATGTGACAGGCATTATACTAGGTGCTGGGGATATGGAGACAAAAACAAAACAGTCCTACCCTCGAAAGGTTTGAATTTTTTTTAAGATGATAAAAACACGGTCATAGGAAATTTGCACAAGATTTTATACTAAGTAACTTCTGAAAGATTCACAATATCTTCCTGTTTGGTGTGGAAATTGAACTGAGCTTTAAAGGGAGGCAGAATTGAGAAGGAGGTGCATTTGAGGTATGAGGAATTTCCTGAAGAAAGATGTGCACAGGGAAACACCAAACAGATCAGTTTGATTAGAATAGAGAAAAAATGAATAAAAGAGAATAATGTATTTGTAAGCCTAAATAGGAGGCTAGAAACAGACTGTAAATGTCTTTCAAAGCCAAACAGGGAATTTTGTATTTATCCTAAAGGAGAGGGAGAGAAATAAAAAGAGAGACAGAAAGAGTTAGAGAGAAACAGATAGACAAAGATACAGGAACAGAGAGACACAGAGAGGAGAAAGATAGAGACACTGGACTTTCTCATGCTGCGGATGAGTGGTTGGTTGTGAGATTTCAAAGATCAGACTTATGTTTTAAGAATATAAATTGGGTGTCTGGGTAGAGAATTGATTGGATAGGGAAAGAGACACACTAGGGGCTGGAAGACCAATTAAGAGGTGATGATAGCCTATGTTAGGGCAGTGACTGTGTGAATGGAGAAAAGGAACGGATATGAAGAATCATAGAAGTAGAAATGCCAAGATTTGGCATTGATTGGATATGAATCAGGAATCACATTACAGGGAATACAAAGTTGGTTTCTTAGCTAGTATTCAAGGGTGTTCTATATAAACAAAGATGGCTTTTAAGAAGTTTTATCAGGAACATGAAAGTCTCTTTTATCTTCCATTTCCACATAATCTCCATTTCAGCTAAACTGTCTCTACATTTGTTTGAGTAAATACTTACTGAAGGTTCATTATTCTACTTTTTAAAAAGTCATTTACTTATTTTACTTTGGTATAAAAAAGAGATCATGAGCTTCAGAGCTTGGAGGAAGCTTACAATCACCTGATCCTATCCCCTCATTTTACAGAAAATGAAACTGAGGCTAAACAAGGAGGAATGAACGATCTAAGCTCACACAGGCAGTAAGTGTCAATTCCTGAATTCAAACCAAGCTCTTCATCCCTCTCTAGGTTTCACTCCTGATTCTCCCAATATATTCTGCGTGCCAGAGCAGCTTTCTCACGCGAGAAGTTCACTCTACTCCTGTGGTTACTCCTGATTGGTCAGCTCCTCTTAGAACCTTTATTTCCTTACGCTATTTGGATTTGATGTATTCACACTGAGGGCATAAGACCTTCATTGATAAATTATTTAAAGACTGTAAGCCTATGAGTAAAATGGAGCACTATCTAATTTCCACAGAAAATTCCAACTAGAGAATTGGTATACATAGAAGTACAAGCAAAGAGGGATGTCTGGTTAGCAAGCATTATAGATATACAATATCAGGCATGTTTTCTATTTTTCACTGAAGTAGAAGGTATAGGGGCAGCTAGGTGGTGCAGTAAATAGAGTACCAGCTCTGGAGTCAGCAGGACCTGTGTTCAAATCCAGCCTCAGACACTTAACACTTACTAGCTGTGTGACCTTGGGCAAGTCACTTAACCCCAATTGCCCTGCCATCCCCCTTCCAAAAAAAGAAAAGGAAAAGAAAATGAAGGTATGTCAATCGTGTAACTTATATAGGACAACAGGCCCCATCTTGAAATTGTTCTTTCAGTCCTCAAAAGAACTTCAGTACTTGGGAGTTCTAGGTTGGAATCCCTCCTTCAACACGTTAGCTATGTGACTATCGACAACATACTTAATTCGGCACTTATTTCCTCATTGGTAAAAACAGGGATAATAATACCTGTATCTAGTCTGTCAGTCAAAAAGCACTCATAAGCTCCTTCTATGTGCTAGGAACTGCACAAGACTCAGAGTTCTATATAAATTTCACCTATCATTATTATTAAACTATAAGAATTAAATAGGTCTGTCGTTGAGAATGTAGATACTATCCTTAATTAATCTCAACTCCATCAGACTACAGATGTGTAAGCAATACTCAGAGCTTCCAACATCTTGACAATAAATTAGTTTTCTAGCTGCAGTGGGGAAGTTTCTCTAGCCATTTTCCTCACTAAATCAGACGTACCTAAAAATCAGGGTCTGTAGAATCTATGAGCAGTTCAAATCTAATCTATTAGCCTAACCTGTGGTGTATTGCCCGATAACATCTCATGTGCTTTTGGTGATTGTTTGGGAAAAGGCAATAGACTTGTAAGCATTATATATGTCATGCATATTGGAATAATACTAAATATATTACCATTCTACCAGGGATTCTCTTGACAAAATGGTGAATTGCTAGGGGAATGAGAATCAATTCTCAAAGTGCTCCTGACATTAAAGGTGACTGCTAGGCTTCAGGAAAAGGTTTCAAAGAAAAACTGACTCATTCAATCTAGATATTCATAATAACAATACTGAAAAAGGCAAGGCATTCTTCCCCTTTCCATGATACCAGAGAATGATGGAAATCAGAGTGAAGCAAGGTAAGCTATATATGAACTTGCCTCTTGAAGATGGATTGGAGTGAAATCAATATTGTCATTTTGTGTTTTTCCCCCTGTCAAACTTAGGTCCCTACAAGGCTAGTGAGAAATTGACTTTTATAAGGAACAGTAAAAGTGTCTAGGTAGAAAGATTATTAAAAATGTTAACCGGTAAGGCTCTGTCTGCACCAGCATAAGGGGAAGTTAAGTTGTGTGGGTTATCTGGTAGATCTGATCAAGATCTGGCCAAACTGGATATACTAGAAACTTTGCACTTAGTTCAGGATATGTTCATTTAGTTGTCTGTGGAGATTGACTAACTGTATCATTCAAAAATCTCCACTTCATACTGCAAAAAATTAAAATAAAAATATATGAATGTAGACCATCTTCTCTCTAGACCAGCAGTTCTCAATCTGTGGGTTGTGACCCCTTTGGAGGTTACCTAAGACCATCGGAAAACACATATTTCTTATGGTCTTAGGAACCACAACACTGCTCCTCTATCTGTCTCCAGATGGGTCCACCTACATGCAGATACATGCACAGAAGAGTATTAAAGGATTGCAGCATTAGAAAGGTTGAGAACTATTGTGTCTAGACCCTATTCTGTTCCCTAGCCCCAAGACTATGGTACTGTATTGGCCTGGATTAAATCTTGTGAGATGATCACTGAAGGGTAATTTTCTTTCTTGGGATCATTGGCCATGAGTTATTCTAGGAAATCCCTAAAATACATAAAGGTTTTCCCCAAATGGGGTAGGTTAGTTTCTACCTCCTCGGGTTGGCAAGTGCAAAACAGGTATGGAGTAACTTTTTCCATGAAAAAAAATGGAGAAAATATATAGTACCCTCAAAATTCCAGAAAATGTTCTTAAAACCCATAAATATATACTAGTTTCATAGATACATGCACAGGCTCATCTACGTGTGCATGTGTGCACACACCACACACACATAGACACACACACACAGACACACACACACACATCCGCCAGGATAAAACTTGATTTAGGCTTTGCCAGTATGGCAACTAGCAGTTTTTTGCCACATTTTCCCCATGTCTTTTCTACAGATTCCCTACATATTCTTCCCATTTTCAAAAACTAATAACATTTTTAAAAATTATTTAGACTCCTCCTGGAAGATGAACATATTCCAGGTGTTGCTGAATAAGTTGTCATCATCATCATCACCACCAACATCATCATTATCATATAGCAGTTTCATAATGCTTTGAGTTTTGCAAAGATCTTTTAAAATTTGTCATTTGTTCTTCAAAAACAACAACTCTGAGCTACATTTTAGTATTATCCTAATTAGATTTCCTCTTTCTGAGGAAACGATTGGTTTTACTATCTCATCAGGACACTGTACAGGAATTATACATAAGGTCCTTTTCTCTTTTATATAGCTCACTGAATTTTAAAAAAAATCCTTTTATCTTTGCAGATCCTTCCCTGAACTCTCCGACTTGGGATGCGTCACCACCAAGAAAATCTCCCCTAACTGACTAAAACACTAGCTTGTGCATTCATGTTTAGGGAATTAAAAACCTCCCCACCTTCCACAAAGAATGTGGGGCTCTCGCAGGCTGGGTAGCCATCCACATGTCTATGTCAGTCTTGTGTTTCTTTGTTACTTTTTCCACTGACTCTGTTATGACCATATTTAGTCTGAGAAAGCCTCTAATCTCTGGCTCGTGCATAGAAAAGGAAACAAAAAGACAGAAGGTAGTACAGACATTTAAGCCAAGGAAGTCTCCTTTCAGACTTTCCAGAGAAGCACGTGGAGTTCTCTATGTCCTTCTGCTGTATGTTATCATTAATTCCACCATTCCCAAGTCACAGGTCTGTTTTATGCCACTTAAGATATCATAAGGCTAACAAGAGAAGGAGGTTGAAATGAGGGAGGCAAGGAGACTGAGAGAGAGACAAAATGGGGAATAGAATAATATAAAGAAAGGAGAGAAAGAAAAAGAGTGGAGAAAAAGAAAAGTAGGAGGAAGGAGGAAATTATGCAGGAACAGAAATATGTTGGTGTCACAGATCAACTTGAAAGACTACGGGGGGCAGAGCCAAGATGGTGGCATAGAAGCAGCAAGGTCCTGCAGCTCCCACACAGCTACCCTACACACCCATAAAATATGACTCCAGACAAATTCTATGGCTCTCAAACTCACAAAAATACAGAAAACACATCTCTCGCTGAAGGCAGCTCAGCAGCAGGGGATCATCGCGGCAGGACACGAGATGAGGCCAGCCCAGCCTGAAACCAAAGCTGCAGTCAGGCCCAGGGCAATAGGAAGGAGCCAAGCCGAGCCACGCGGCATCACAGCCAGTCTACAGGAGAGAAGATCTACAGCCCCCAGCAACTCCACATCTAGCAAGGCATGAAAAATAGGGTTTAGAGAAAGGCAGTTGGGCAGGAGGGGCTCATCACTCAGTCCTGCAGGTCAGGAGCCGCAACCAGCCAAGCCTGAAAACGCAGGTGGCCAGGCTCCAGGGAGGCTGGGAGGAGCCAGGCCTAGCGTGAGTCTACTTCAGAGAAGATCTACTACACCTGGAGGCATCTTCACATCTACTAAGCCAGGATTAGAGGTCAGTGAAAGTGAGTGAAGCTTTCAAGCTAAATTTGGGGGAGGGAAAGCAGTTTGGCCAATCTACCCCCAGGGCCAGGAAGCAGTGGGGGTAGGGCAGGATCTGCTTTAACCAGCAGATGCCCCCACTGGGCTGCTTCAGAGCCCCTGGCCTGTGGATTCCACAGTGGGGCTGAGACACTTGATCAGGGCCAAGTGCTCTTGTGTTGAGTGACCTGGATCTAGATCGTGGTCTTGGTGGTGGTCCTGGGGAGAACTTTCAGCAAGCCAAAGCTACAGGAGGCTGCAACACCCCCATAATAGCTATGGCAACTGGGAAAACCCCAGAGATTTGAAACAGAGCTTTCCCCTCTGGAAGCAGAGTTTCACAAAGCTAAAAAAAACAACAACCAATTAATTGACTGGTAAACATGAGGAAAAGGAAGCAAAATAAGAACAGCAATAAAACTCTAGAATCCTTTTCTGTGGATAAAAAGGATCAAATTATGGAACAGGAAGGAGACAACACAGTCAGAACTCCCACACCAAATGCTTCCAAGACACTTGAAGAATGTCTAGAAGCTTTAGATAATCTGAAAAAGGACTTTGAAAATCAAATTGGAGAAGTGGAAGAAAAATTGGGAAGAGAAATGAGAATGATGCGAGAAAATCATGAAAAGAGAGTCAACAATTTGACTGAAGAAAACAACACTCTAAAGAATAGATTAACTCAAATGGCAAAAGAGGCCCAGAAAGCCAATGAGGAGAAGAATGCCTTAAAAAGTTGAATTTCCCAGATGGAAAAAGAATCTCAAAAGCATTCTGAAGAGAATAATTCCTTCAGAATTAGAGTGGAGCAAGTGGAAGCTAATGACTTTATGAGAAACCAAGATACTATTAAACTGTTACAAAGAAATGAAAAAAATAGAAAGCAATGTGAAATACCACCTTG
>JAQQSW010003979.1:0-14556 GCA_028646575.1 Pseudocheirus occidentalis
CTAAGACTCTGGAAATGCATTTCTGAGGGCCCCAGATTAGGAGGGAGGGGGGGAGGCTTCATTTCTAGTGCCCACTGTGACTTTGGGCAAACGACTTTGCACTCTTCAGCCTCATGTTCCTCCTCCATAAAATGAAGGGATTTATGCATTTTATTTCGGCTCTAACATTTTATATTTGGTACGTCTAACTCTGTTGTTCAGTATTTTAAGGTGCTATTTCAGCTCTGAAAGTCTGTGTCCCATATTCTAAGGAAATTATTCCACATTCATTATAATATATTTTATATTATTCTAGTTCTATAGCTAGTAATTTTGGTGCCCTGGATAAATTCAATTAGGGGCAGGGATAGGGTTGAAGGCAACCCCCTCTGGTCTGATACATTTGAGTCAGAAGAAGAGAAGGCTAATTACCCAAGAAAATCTTTCTGCAGGCCCTGTAACAGGATCAGTGACCTCATAGCCAGCCCTCAATCCACAGGAGGTAGAACAGAAGAGGCCATAGAGGAGAAAGTCAGGGCTCTCAGGAGATGGGGGTGGGACAGCACTACTCTTAGAATGTGGTGGTCTGCATCAGGCAAAAGGGGACAGAGGGGTGACTGCAATGCACAGGACAGGATCAGGAAGAATAATTATGAAGTACTAAGACAGTCCAGTAGAGGTTCATTGTGTGCCCCTAGATCTTATTGCCCTGAAGTGAAGACTAGAGGCTCTTAACCTTTTGGACATGCTTCCTAAAACCCAGAACTGGACACAATAATCCAGATATGGTCTGAACAAAGGCAGAATGCAATGGGACTATGAACTCCATTGTTTTGAATATTGCTCTGTGGCTGCCATATCACACTGTCGACTTGTGGTCCATTAAAATCCTCAGCTCTTTTTCATACGAACTATTGTCTAGCCAGAACCTTCCCATTCTGTACCTGATTTTTTAAAAACCCAATGTAGGCATGTAGAAATTTCTTTTTATCTTTCTATTGGGGCCTTCTTTCTAACCTGTGAACATCTTTTTAGATACTGACACCATCATCAAAAGTTAGTTTTTTTATCATCTAATAGAAAAGCCATACAGGACTGCTTCAAGGACAAGTTCACTGAGGCACTTAACCCAAGACTCCTGGAAAGTCCAATCTCTTTTGATTCAATGAGTATTTATTAAGCACTTGCTGTGTTCTTGGAAGAGAGGCAGAATAACCTGGAGGACAGACAGCTGTCCATGGAGTCAAAACAGCTTTTTCTTAAAAAGAGCCTACTAGCTGTGACCACAGCAAATCACTTAACTCCTCAACGCACAGTCAACTCCTCAATGTACAGTCAATTCTATAAGATCGTAAATTTGACTCCCAAATGGCTCCTGCTTTGCTGTTGTTATTTTGAATGGGATTTCCCTTTCCAATATTGTTTCTTGTATTTTTTTTGGTTACTACATAAAAATGCTTTTGACTTTTGCAGGTTTATTTTGTAGTCTTGCTGGTTCTAGATTGTCTCAATTAGTTCTCTTTGCTGATTTTTTCCTATCATCAACAATAGGCATAACTTTGTCTAAGACCATAGGTTAGTGACAAGTCATTTATATGCATATCTATTGGCAGAGAGAATTTCCTTGTGAGGAGTTCCATTCACCCATGAGATCACAGATGTAGAACTACAGCAATAATACAGAGCTGCCAGACATTGTTTTAAGTGTGGCTGGGCTGACTTTGGTCTTGTAACCACTGTTTGGGTGCTCTGGTCATTCAACCAGTTGTAATTCTACCAGCCTCCCCCGCTTCCATTTTGTCCCCAAAGGTCCCGTGAGACTTTGTCAAATGCTTAGCTGAGATCCAGGAATCCCGTGCTCATGGCCTTCTCTTGGTCTAGTAACCATATCAAGAAAAGAGAATGAGGCTAGTCTGGCTGGAGCCATTCTCAGTGATTCTTAGTGGTCATGTACCGGTTATTCTCCTGGTTACCTAGCACTCAGTAAATCCTAGACCACTATGGAAATGTGAACTATTATTGTAATTTCCCATCTCCCCCGCCAATTTCCAGCTGTCAGCATCTTGTGAGGTATGGGGGCCGATTTAACAGGCATCAGTCACATGTCCTTTGCTGACTCCTGAATTACCATCCAAACACCAGAGTGTTCTTAGGATTGTCTCTCGGTTGGCTCTTCTCCACCAACCAAACATAGTCTGGTGGAAAGAGGATTGGATCTGGAAGGAAAAGACATGTGTATGAATCCTTGCTACTTATCAGTTGTATGACCTGGGATAAGTCACTTGACATAGGTAAGTCTCAGTTTCTTCATCCGTAAAAAAAAAAAGAGGCTGGACCAGTTCAACTCTAGGTTTCTTCATACTCTAAATCCTTTCCCTGTGATCTTTAACCCTGATCTAAACTGACACACAAAAACTCCTTTTCTGCTAACACAGACTGTGGGGATGGGGTGGGGTGTTTGGTTACAGATTTCCCACATCCCTTCACCTGGGTGACTGGCTACTTCGCTATGGTGGTGGGTGCCGGCATGACTTTTGTGGTACAGAGTAGCTCCGTGTTCACCTCAGCCATCACCCCACTCATTGGTGAGTATCCCTGCACTGGGAGGTTGGGAAAGACTGTGGAATTAGGGAAGGGAGTTTTTAAAGGGAGCCCAGGATGGGAGGGACTGGAAATATTGGGATGATCCAGGATCCTTCAGAAATTGACCCTTCTGTACCATCCCTCTCCCCAGGTCTGGGTGTGATTAGCATCGAACGAGCCTATCCCCTCACCCTGGGCTCCAACATTGGCACCACCACCACTGCTGTCCTTGCTGCCCTTGCCAGCCCCAGAGAAAAGCTCTCCAGTGCCTTCCAGGTACCTGTTGGGGGAGGGGGAGGTAGGACTGGGATTAGGACAGAAGAAATCGGGATGGGGTCCTCTAGAGGGGGATGATAAGTACTAGCTATCCCGGACATGGAGACCCAGGGCAGCTGAGGCTTAGAGAGTACCAGAACCAGAGACCCTCAGAGGTAGAGGGAACTTAAACTATACAACCATGCAAACTATATATGTGTGTATATATGTATATATGTTATATGTATAACATATATATGTTCTAAAGTTCCTTCTGCTTATATGTATATACATATATGTATGTATATACCCAACAATATCAGAGTTGGAGAGATCCTTACACCCTTACACCCAGTCCTAACCATCTTACAGATGAGGGAACTGAGGCCCAGAGAGGGTCAGTGACTAACCAAGGGTACATAGCTAGTCAGTGGTAGAGCCAGGATTAGAATCTAAGTCCCCTGCCCCTTTGCTAGACATGTGGCCATCCTGGGGCTGATGGGGGGTAGGGCAGCGGAGGGCGGGGTGGTGCTGGAAAGAGGATTGTGCTGATCTGTACTCCACTCCTCCCTCACCTTTAGATTGCCCTGTGCCACTTATTTTTCAATATTTCGGGCATCTTGCTGTGGTACCCGCTTCCGTGCACACGGCTGCCCATCTACATGGCCAAGGCCCTGGGCCGGCACACCGCCAAGTACCGCTGGTTTGCTGTGCTCTACCTGCTGGTCTGCTTCCTGCTGCTACCCTCAGTGGTGTTTGGTGTCTCTATGGCAGGCTGGCAGACCATGGTGGGCGTGGGGGCCCCTTTTGGGGCATTGCTGGCCTGCATTGCCCTGATCAACCTACTCCAAAGCCGGAGCCCTGCCTGGCTGCCCAAGTGGCTCCAGAATTGGGATTTCCTTCCCCACTGGATGCATTCACTGAAGCCCCTTGACCAGCTAATCACTCGTGCCACCCTCTGCTGCACCCGCCCTGAGCCACGCTCCCCAGTACTGCCTGCCCGAGTTTATCTTGAGGAGCTCCCCCCAGGCACACCCTCCCCACGGCTGGGGGTGCTCCCCCAGCACAGTGCCACCAGGCTCTGATGGGTGTCCAAGGGGTCCTGGGACTACAAGGGGTTCATGCCAAAATATGTCTATGTGCGATAGGTACATGTGGGTGTGTGCATGTGTATGTGGATGTATGGGTCAGCGTCTGTGTATACACACATACTCATAAAATGTTAGAACTGGAAGTGATCTTCCATAGTCCCACTGCTTCTTTTTATAGATGAGGAAAAGAAAAGAGGGACTTGCCCAAAGTCAATTGCATACCTGGTTAGGGGTAGAGTCAGGGTGGAGGTAGAGTCAGGCCTCTGACCACCCAGACCACCGCTATGTCGCAGATATTTCTGCTTGTCTCTGTGTGTGTCTGTGTCATTGTTCATGTATGTGCATGCTTCTGCACCTGAATACATGGATCAAGATGGGGAATCTACATGAGCATATGTATGTGTGTATAAGTCTGTGCTGGGTGCTGGATGAGTATTTACACGACCTATTTTTGGCCATTTATGCACACATTTGTTTGAGCTTTTCTGTCTGTGTGTGTGTGTATGTGTCCTTATATGCTAGAGGACCTGGGAGAGGAGAGGCCTTTCTACATTTAATGAGAAAGATGCTGAAAAAGTGATTTTCATGGACCCTCAGAGCTTCTGAGATAGGGTTGGAAGATGGCCAGGAAACTGATCCTAACCTACCCCATATCTTTGGTTCTGAGCTCCCGGGTCCAGGCTTTCCCCAACCCCAAAGCCCATTAGGCCTGTCCCCTGGTATCCTGTTAGGAAGGAGTCTGTGTCCAGGCAGGGGCTAGAGGCAGAGAGTGGGATGTGGAGGTGGGAGGGAGGGACCTTGAAGAGACTTGGCATCACCTCCAGACTCCTCCTCCTCCTCTTCTGCCTCCTCCTCTTCCCCTACCTTCTCCTCTCTTCCTCCTCTCCTCTTCCTCTTCCTCCTCCTCTTCCTCTTCCTCTCCTCCTTCTCTTCCTCCAACTTCTCTCTTCCTCCTCTCCTCTTCCTCCTCCTCTCTTCTGTCCTCCTCTCCTCTGTCCTCCTCTTCCTCCTCCTCTCTTCTTCCTCCTCCTCTCCTCCTTTTCTGCCTCCCCCTCTTCCCTCTCCTCTTCCTCTCCTCCTCCTCCCCTCCTCCTCCCTTCACTTTTTGGCCCTAATTGATGTAAGCACACATACACTGGAGGAGCCACAATGGGAGTTCTCCCCAGTTACGTTGTCACTTCCTGACTGATACCTCACCAGATCCTTCCCCACTCCAGTCGTGGGACTGGCCCAGGTGACCTGATCTGTCCCCCATGGACTGGCTAAAGGAGAGCTGGGGCCTGGGTCAAGCTGAGCAGAGTCGAGAGATGGGCTATGGAAGCTGCTTTCTCATGTTTCTGTTCACAGCACCCCCTCAGATACTGCCCCTCAGGACCCAGAGCTTGCCCTGCTTCAGGCTCCCTTTTGCCCCATCCTTACTGTCCTTGGCTCCACCAGGCTGGAGTGGAAAAGACTAGGTTGGCCAGTGACAGACAGGACCAGACACTGGGCAGTCATGCACGTGTGGGAGATTCCTTGGCAGGATGCAAAGAAAGGTCCCCAGATGAGAAAAAGGAACGGACCCACAATTGGCTCTGGATCCCCCCTCTCCCTGTAGGGTTTCTTTCATTTCTAATTGTCCTGAACCAGGATCCACAGAAGAAAGGGCCTTGGGTCTACAATACCCAAGTTTTGGCCCAGTTACTAGTCTCCCTCCCTCAAATTTTCCTAGCTTATTTGACCCAAGGGAAAAACAAAATCCTTTCCCCTCATTTCCCTAAGTTGCAGTTGGGTTAAAGACAAAACTTTAGCAGGGAATTAAGGAGGGAAAGAACACCAAGAAAAAGGCATAAGACTTCGATGGTTTATATATGTTTACAAAGGCACAGAACTAGACTCTCTTCTAACCCTCTCTGGCCCCATGCAAAGCCTAGCCCTGGACCCTGGACCTTGCTGATCTGGACAGACTTCCTAGAGCACCAGCACTCCCTTGAAGCCAGCCCAGGGGACCTTTGCATAGGGGTCTTTCCCAAATGTAGGTCACACTTTGCAGGCTACTATCCACTAGTGTGGATAAGGACCACACTAGACCTTTGGTCTCGTCTCTTCACCATCTTCACCAATCCAGACCATCTCCTTCTCTGCCATGGCCATGGGCAGAGTTGCCCACAGTATGGAAGGTTGCAGGACTTGCCTGGGGTCACACAACAAAGATAAGCCAGACCCAGGGCTGGGCCCCAAATCCTGCAAACTTCAAGACCAGCTTTCTATCCACCATATCACATTGCCCCTCAGTGTTCTATAAATAATAGCAACGATTGTAATAGTAGCAATAATGACCCCTTCCCTAGGAAAGGAAGGTAGATCATCTCCAGTGGTGAGGTGGGTCACAGCAATCCAAAGAAAGCCTTGGGTCAACAAGACTTTGACCCAGGATGAGGGCCTTGCCTTCATCTGCTTCCACTTTTACCTTTTAGACCACATTTAAACATTCTTTCTTTTTTTTAAGGCAATTGGAATTAAGTGACTTGCCCAGAGTCACACAGCTAGTAAAAGTATGAGGCAGAATTTGAACTCAGGTCCTGCCTGACTTCAGGGACAATACTCTATCCACTGTGACTTCTAGCTACCCCTTATTAACTTTTCTAGACTTGCCTGATTCCCAGGTACCTTCCTGCATATTGCCCCTGCTTGACTCACAGAGGTCAGACAGAGCCTTGTCACCCTGTCCCCAATCCCACCATCCCCAGATCTGTACCTTCCTTCTTCTTGATGACTCCATCTTTAGACTATTAAGGCATTTTTCAAGGAATCATAGCTTTAGAGCTAGAAGTGATCATAGGATTGTCACATGCAACTCCTCCATTTTATAGATCAGAAAACTGACACCCTGTGTTACTAAAGTGATGTGCCCAATATTACCCAGGTAACAAGTGGCAGGATTCGAATTTTGGTCTTTTCACTCCAAAGTTTATTGGTCCATTCTACAACTTCGGACTCACTTTCAGTCGATCAGGAAGCCTCATGATGGAGTGACAGGTTTGCATGATCACTGGCTTTAGAGAGTCCCCTCACCCCAGCCCCAAACTCAGTTCCCACCAGGAGAAAGTATAAAAAATATATATATATAGATATATAGATAGGTAGATAGATAGATAGATAGATAGATAGATAGATAGATAGATATAGATAGATAGATAGATATATGGATTACGAGGGTTTCTATACTTATAAAAATCAGGATAATCCAACTCAGTTCACAGGGCAGCCCCAAATTAACTGTTGTTGATTTGGACACCCCTTCCTTCAAAAGAAGTTTCACTGATGCCTTTCTTATATCACTGTAACCTCCCAATGATGCCTCCTCCAACACCCCTGTCTTCACACTCATCTCCCAGGCCACCTCTTCAGGCTCTGAAAAGCACCCCCCATTCCAAGGAAGATGGAAAACTGTGGGCTTCACAGATGCCCAGGAAGGACTGGGGGCAGCACCAGCTATGGGTCAGAAGATCTGGAGTCTGACCCCATCAGATAGTAAGGAATCCCTGAAGGAAGACACCCTGGTGCTCAGATACATGATCTCTTGCCATTTACTCTCCACCCCCTCTCCTAGCAAATTATAATTCGTCATGCCAGGACAGAGCCAACTCCTGAAAGAAACTCAGGAGTACTAGGGAAACCCCACCCCCTTACCTGCAATCACAGTTCCCCCCTCTCCCCTCCAGCTTGGTCCAGCCTTAGGATTGGTCAGTCCAGGCCAGAGCCCAGGAGGCTGAATGAGGAAATACATCTGTTCCAGGTCCCAGCCAACTTGAGTGACCTGAAACCAGATTCTTTTTTGACTCAGTAGCTTTATCTGGGAAATAGAGACAATATAAGTTGCCCATGTTCATGGGTAAAATTTGCTCTGAGATCTCGAAGTGAGAGAGGCCTTAAAAGGTGGAGAGGAGGGAGAGGGAGACATTTCATACAGAACTGGAAGTTTGATGGAGCAAGTAACAGATAAAAGGAAGCCCTCATGGGGTTAGTGAGGAGGCCAGGGAGAGAAATTGAGGCTGAGAAAGGGTGGTTGGAAACAGGAGCCCCCTTCCTCCTTGGGAGCAGGCCTCGCTGTCTACTTTTGCTTCTCATAGAGGCCAGAGAGAGGGGTTCAGAGCTGAGCCTCTAAGGCAGGGACGGGGAATCTTTGGCCTCAAGGTCGCATGCGGCCCTCTAGGTCCTCAAGCTGATTTCAGTCGCACTTGAGGACCTAGAAGTGGCCTTGAGGTCACAGATTCCACACCTCTGCTCTAAATAAAGAGCTAGCTCCAATGGAGGTCTCAATTCCCTCAGGAATACTGACAGCCTCAGCTACCTAGAGACCCCTGGTCTGGCCTTCTACTCTTCTGTCATGTCCAATGTCCCTCTGACTCCTCCTTTCAGACAGGGGAGAGGGCATGACTCAGATGCACAGCTCCCCAGCCTCTGCCTCTCTGGGCCTCACCACCATGGACATCCCCCAATTTGGGACGCCCTAGGTTTCTGCATACCCCAGTCCAAGTTTCCTCCCCCTACTTCCCCAAGTCTTTACCTCTCCAACTTCTGCCTCACTCCCCCTCCCCTCCTATCATTCTAATATCTGGCCCACATCAACTCCTCCCAGGGTTTCCCTAGTTTCTGTCTTCCTCAAGCTGTCATAGTTATGATCAATAATATAGAAGATTCATTTATTCTTGATAATAAGATTAATAATACCTCGAATTTCCATAGTACCTACTATATGCCAGCACCGTGCTAAATACTGTGCTAAATGATCTCATTCGATCATTTCAAGGTGTTATTATCATCTCCATTTTATGGTTGTAGAAACTGAAGTTAAGTGACTTGCTCAAGGTCACATAGATGCTAAGTGTCTGAGGCCAGAACTAGACTCTGGTCTTCCTGGTTCCAGACCCAGCATTCTTATTGAATATGCCATCTAGCCATCATAATGTTATCATTCATTAACAGACATCTATCAAATACACGCACAAGGCACCTGGGGAGAAAGAGAAATAAGACCTAACCAGGCCTCATGGAGTTTACAGCCTAGTTAGAGAGATAAGACACATACCAGATAAAGATAATAGAAACTAGAGTGTGCTTAGTGCAAAAGGGGAGTATAAAGTGCTATGAGAGGGGCGGCTAGGTGGCACAGTGAATAGAGCACTGGCCCTGGAGTCAGGAGGACCTGAGTTCAAATCCGGCCTCAGACACTTAACACAAAAACTAGCTGTGTGACCTTGGGCAAGTCACTTAACCCCAACTGCCCTCCAAAAAAAAAAAAGCAAAAAACAAAACAAAAAAAAATAAAGTGATAATTGAGGGATCATTTCTAGTATGGAATATGAGAAAAGACTCCTTGGAGAAGCAGCTAGGCTTTGAAGAACAGATAGAATTTGAGGAGGGGGAGAGGGGAGAAGAGGGAGAAAGAGAAGAGAGAGACAGAGTGACAGACACAGAGATAGAGAGAGGGAGGGAGAGTGACAGAGACAGAGAGAGAGTGAGGAGAGACAGACAGACAGAGAATGAAAGAGAGAGCATGTGTGTTTCTGGGGATGATAAATGGCTTAAATAATAGCTATGTAAAGACATCAGAGGGCAACCAAAGATTTCAGGGCTTCCTTTAAAAGGAAATTACTACCTGGCCATCCCAAGAGAAGCTGGTCTGTTTGGAAGCTTCGCTGAGATACTGACACAAAGAGAAGGAGTCCCCAAGGGCTGGGCTGCCCTACTACGGGGAATTTAAGATGCTTGGATAGTACTGTCTCCTAGGATTTGAGACAGGCAGCATACAGAGCACCAGGAGCCAGATGCGTACCATTTCACCAAATCCCTAGAACCTTTCTGAAGTGTGAGCACACACGTGCGCACACACACACACACACACACACACACAGCTGCCTGACCAAACAGAGAATCTGGGATGAGATGGGCATCATCCTCAGAGACTCCTCCATGTTATGCACCATGATTGGCTGTGCATATTTCCATTACAGCACGTCCAAGTAACAAAAGTCTTCCTGACTATAAGAGCCTCCAGTGGAAAAAGAAAACCAAAGGCTGTTTTCTTAAGGTAGTGAGCTTCTTGTCACTGAAGGTATTCAAACAGAAATTGGAGCTATCATAAAAGCTGTAAAGAGGATGAGAAGTGGGGGCAGGTGGTTGGTAATAGACAATCTATCAAGTACTTTCCCACGAGATTATATGATTCTATGAATATACAGAAGCCTTTACTTCTATCTAATCTCTCATCACCTTGGGGCAATAAATCAGTCTTATATTTAAAGCCCAAATACAGGTGTTTTAAGTACCATTTTGTGTGACACTCCTGTCCCGCCTCTTCCCCCACCTAACCCTCCTCCAGTTCTCCAGCTTTACCCTCCCCCAGGTATCTGCCTCACCCCAAGCTTAGCAGGGGTTTAGATGTTATAGAACTGGGTGGGAAAGAGAAACACAGGTGTGATCCTTCTGAAAGAAAGAATTCTTCCCATCTTCCCCCATTAAAAGAGTGGCAAGTGATTTCAATTGGGGGGAGGGGCCAGAGGCATTTATGGGTTTTGAAAAACAACCAGAATGCTGCTATGTGGTATTTGGAGGTTTGGTTCCAGTCCAAGCAGCCATATGAAAACTACAGGGGCTGGGAGCAGAGTAGAGAGCCTGTTTCTGACTCTGTGACTGAGGAGAATGTGCTATATGATGACAAACAGTCTTCTAAATTGGCCATGGAGCTGGAATAACCAATGACTCTGCTGAGCTAAAACTGAGTGGGTCTACAAAAGGGGCAGCTGGCCCATGTGTCACTTTGCAGCTGTGAGGAGGCAGGACTATTTACAGCTGTTCCTGAGAGTCAGGTGAGGAACAGCAACCCTGTCTCCCAATCAGCCTTAGAAAACATTAATTACTCATGATTTGTGATGGCTGAATGTGCTCCCAAGTGCACTTTGGGAGTCAACCTACCAAGACATACGCAATAATTATATGAACACCCCCCCAACACACACACACACACACACACACACCCTGAACCAAATGAAGACAGATGTAATTGCTCCTGATTGGGCTGTGCCAATATAAGAAAAATGACAATGTTACTTAAACTCATTCACTTATTCATAGCCATAGCAATCTAACTAGATAAGGCTTACTTCACAGAGCTAAAAATAAACAAATAAATAAATAACAAAATTCATCTGGAAGAACAAAAAAGTCCAAGGATCTTGAGGGAAATGACAGAAAAAAAGTGGGAAGGAAGTGAGATAGCAGTGCCAGATCTGAAACTATGCTAACGAACAGTAATTGTCAAAACTATGTGGTACGAACTAAATGAGCAAATGGAGCAAATGAAAATAGTAGAATAGTATTTGATAAGCCTAAAGACACCACCTACTAGAGGGAAGATTCTCTTTTTAATTTAAAAAAAAACTGGGAAAACTGGAAAGCAGCTTGGCAGACATTGGGTTTAGACCAACATTTACCACATATACCACAATAAGGTCCGAATGGCTACGTGACCTAGACATAAAAAGTCATATTATAAACAAATTGGAGGACTGAGAAAAGAAATGTCTTTTATAACTAGAGATGGGAGAAGAGTTTGTGACCAAGCAACTGACTGAGAGGAATGTAAAAGTAATGGAAATCAGTTCTGATTAATAAAACTGGAAATTTTTGGCACAAACAAAATCAGTGCAATTAAATTTTTAAGGGAAACAGTTGTCTGGTGAAAAAAATCTTTGAGGTGAACTTTGCTAATGAAGGTCTAACATATAAGATATACAGAGAAGTGATTCAAATATATAAGAACAAGGGTCATTCCCCCAATAGATGAGTGGTAGGGGGGATAGGAATAGTTTTCAAAAGTAAGCTATCAACAATCATGTGTGTGTGTGTGTGGGTGTGTGTGTCCTAAATCACTCATGAGAGAATATGTACATTTAAACGACTCTGACACTTTTCCTCTCATACCTATCAGATTAGCAAAGATGACTAATAAGGAAAATAAAAATTGTTAGAAGGGATATGGGAGAACAGACACACTACTGCTAATGCATTGTTGTTGGAGCTATGAAATGGTCTAGCCATTCTGGAAATCGATTTGTAACTATCGCCTCCAAATTATTGAACTATGCATTCCCTTTGACCCAACAATACCATAGTCAGTTAATAAACATCTATCAAGCAACTATTAAGCCTAGCAATATGCTAGGCACTACTAAGTATTGGGGACACAGAGAAAGGCAAAAGACCTGCCCTCAAGAAGCTCACAATTTAATGGAGGAGAGCTCAGGAAAAGAAGCTGAAAAGTGGGGAGGAGTTTGGGAGGGAAGGAAGTGGGGAGAGAATGAGGCGATTGGAAGGAAGGTGGCGGGGAATGATGAAGAGCTGTATCCAGATGGGAAATGCTGAGGTGTCCCCTCCTTAAAGGGAGGACCTAGGAGGAGCTCTCCAATGTCTGCCTCTACCCTCTCCAAGTAGAGGGAAAAGTCGGTTGCCTGGAGAAGTCCACTGGTGGCATACTTCAGTTTCCTGATGTCACGCTTGCCTGGGTTCTGGATAGCGGACGGCGTCGTCGCGCTTTCCCAGTCACCAACGGACCGAAGCGAGGCTGTGTGCTCGCTCCCGTACTTTTTGCATGATGTTTTCAGCGATGTTACCAAATGCCTTCAATAAGAACAAAAACGTTTTCAAGGTCGGCTATCACACGGACCACAAATTATGTACCTTGAAAAGGCTACAAGCCCAGATTAAAGTGGAGGGACAGTTGGTGTACAACTTTTTGTTCACAGATGATTGTGCCCTCAGTACAGGTTCTAAAGCTGAAATGCAATAGAGTGTGGATCAAGACTCTATACTTGTGCTAATTTTTGACCTGTCAGTTAACACTAAGGAAAAAGAAATCCTCCGGCAGTCAGCACCAGACCATCCATATGTGGTACAGCAAATGGAGAAGCTTTGAATACCGTGGTTGAATTCACTTACCTTGGCAGCACACTTTTCAGGGATGCACACATTGATAATGAGGTGGATGCACACATGGCCAGAACTCAGAGCTCAGTTTTTGGAATGCTCTGAAGAAAAGTGTGAGAGAGAAGAGGTATTAGGCTGCCTACCAAACTGAAGGTCTACAGAGCTGTCGTGCTGACCTCATTACTGTTGCCTGTAAAACCTGGACAGTCTACCAACCCCATGCCAGGAAATGGAATCACTTCCATTTGAATTGGCTTAGGAAGATTCTGAAGATCATCTGGCAGGATAACGTGCCAGACACTGAGGTCCTTTCTCAAGCTGAACTGCCAAGCGTTCAAACTCTACTGAGGAGAGCACAACTCTGATGGGTTGCCCACATTGTTTTAATGTCAAATGTAGGTTTGCCTAAAAAGCTATTTTATAGAGAACTCACAAGGCAGTGCTCATACACAGGTCAAAAGAGGCAAAACAAAGACACTCTCAATGTCTCTCTGAAGGACTTTGGAATTGATTGTGAGATGTGGGAGACACTGGCACAGTAGCCTGACCTATATTATAGCCTTCTGAGCTAGGATTAATCTGATAAGCCAGTCAGACACAGTGTCCTTTGACTTCAATATAGTGATGTCATTTTGGTCTTCTTCTAGCATGAAGGACAACAAGTAACTAACCAGAGGAAGAGAAGGTTAGGAAGAACTAAGGAGGTAAAAGTTTCCAAGTGGAAGTGATCTTTCAGAAAGATGAATTTCTAGAGACCGTGATGAAGTCCAGGAGAGCAGCCAGGTGGCAAGTGATGCCAAGCAGATAACCCAAGCAGCGGGAAAGCACCAATATAGAAAAAATATTCATAGAAGCACTTTTTTGTTGTAGCAAAGATGTGGAAATTAGGGTGTCCCCATCAATTGAGGAATGGCATTTTCCTCATTTATTATGGTATATTATATGGTATATTAATTTTATAATAATAATAAAGAATAATATTTATTATAATAATATTATGGTATATTAATTTTAATGGAATATTTTTGTACTAGAAGAAATGACTAAATGGACAGTTCCAGAAAAAACCTGTCCTGATACAGAGTGACATGCACATCCAGGAGAATATAACTACTGCACTATAAAGAAAAACAACTTGAAAAGTCTTGAGAATTCTGTTCAATGCAGTGACCAACCACAATTCCAAGAAAGGAAGATGAAGACAGGGTTCTGGGAAGATGGTGAAACAGGTCAGAAAACTTTCAGTTCTCCAAATTTCCTCCACAAATGCAAAAAAAGACAGAACGTCACCTCAGAGCAGCAGAAATAACAAAAGTCAGGGTAAAGCAGTTGTCCTCTGTAATGGTAATCAATTTGTTGGATATTTAGGGCTAAGTGGATAGGATACTTAGGGCTAAGTAGATCCTAGTAACTTAGGGTTAAGTATAGAACTCTGTCCATTGGTGAAAAGGTGTGAATTCCCCTGTTGACGTGGAAGAATGCTATTGGCTGAGACACTCCCCTGTTGACCTGGGAGAAGGCCAGTGTCTATAAGCAGGAGAATTTTGGAGAGACAGACAGATTTTGGATTTGGTTCCTCAGTGAAGCTGACTGAAGATATGAACAGGATGGGACTTTGTTTGTTGGTGGCCTGGCTGATCCTTGAGTTCCAGGCAAGAGAAGTCCTGAAGGGTTTGAGGTG
>JAQQSW010003980.1:0-14556 GCA_028646575.1 Pseudocheirus occidentalis
TATATATATATATATACTGTCTCACAAGATTTAGACTTTTATTTTAGCTTATCAAGAGCCAATTTCAAATATAGGCATGAGAGAATTTATATGTATATCTAGATACACACATATCTATATGTATCTGTATGTATGTATGTATGTATATGTTATCTATGTTTCCATCCAAATGATCAATAAATATATCAAGTAGAATGGTGCTAATTACCACAGTCAGGAAGGCTGAAGAGTTGAATTATGAGGAAGGAAGGATAAAAATGCTTTCAATAGCTCTCATAAGGATATATACCTATCTCTTGTGCTAAGACCACCTACAGAAAATAGATAGCAATCAAGAAAGCCCTACAGGAAGCAGTTAGATCAACAGAGCAAGGAGAAACCCTTAATTCTAACAAAATAGCAGTAGGTCCAGAGTGCAGTTTTAAAAATTTTTTTTTCTGTATTTGAGTTTTGTAATTAAGTTTATGTATTTAACTTCTGTATTTTAATGCTTTTATATTTGAATTGCTCTATGCCATGTGCATTCATGTGGAAAGTCTTTTTCATTCATCTATTCTCTAGCTTCCATGAGTTCTTTGGTAACAACTAACAAAAACATGGACAACAATAATTCTATGCCTCAAGTAGACCAACTGCATCCTTAGCATTCTCTGAACACTTTGTTATTCAGTTAATCAACATACAGTAATTAAGTGCCTACTATATGTTAGGCATTATATGTGTTATGAAGGAAAAAGTAAAACAGTTGTTGCCTTCAAGGATCTTCCTTGGCAAAGATTTTTTTTTTCAAGAATGTCTATGTCAAAAGTCAAAGACCTCCAGGGCTTAACCATGGCAATGATTTTTTGCCTTTCCCCTGATTATGAAGCCTTATTGCCAGTGTGGGGATCAAATATTAGCATTGTTTTTGATACATATAATATAAAGTTCAATTACAATAATAACAACAACAAAACCTGTTTATTTTGTCTTTGTTTCAATTTTTACCAAAAGAGACAAATATTAAAATATACAGTTCCAAAAGAAAACAGAGCAATGATGATAAAATGTAATTTGTGAGTACTGCCTAGAAGGTGTCATAGAATATGGAGCACAGTAATACAAACATCTGGACAGACATTAACACCACAGGGAAACTTAATGAGATTATTTTGTTTAAAATACAATAAAATAGCAATGTTTCCTTGGTTGTTTTCTGTATAGAATTATTTAGATTTCTACTTCTTAAAAAATATAACAGTATTAATAAGAATGCTTGTTTCTGTAATATTTTAAACATGAGTCTAGAATTAATTGGTTTATTTTGTTTAAGAAGATAATATTTCAGTAGATACCCTGGTTGAGTGAAAAAAAGTAGCAGATAGGTGAGGTACAGAAACTCAGAAGCTATTAAAGTGTTTTTTTCCTCTCAAATATACTTTACACTTCTTATTATTATTCTGTCATTTTTAGCTGTGTCCAAGTCTTCATAATCAATTTCAGTTTTTATTAACTAAAATATAGGATTGATTTACCTTTTACCTCTCCAGCTTGTTTTAAAGATTTAAAGATGAGAATATTGAGGCAAATTGGAAGTGAATTGCCCAGGATCACACAGCCAGTAAGTGTCTGAGGCCAGATTTGAACTCAGGAAGATGAGTCTTCTTTATCCAGGCTTAGCACTCTATCCAATGCACCACTTGTTGCCCATAGTACACCTTTAGGTCTTGAATTAATGAGTCCAGAAGAAGGACCCACAAAATAAACACATTTTCATTGTTTTGGGATTATAGCCTTATATTTAAGAGACTAGATTTGGAGCTAAATAGTACCCTGAAAGTCACCAAGTACAACTTTTCAATTTTACAAATGAGTAAACTAAACAGTTTTTAAGCCACTTGCCTAAAATCATAAAGGTAGTAAATAGCCGAATTGGAGACTAAAAAAGAAGTTTTTAGATTCCAACTCTAATAGTCATTCCTCTTTACTAACGTCTTAAAACTGGCTTTGGGTATGAATGTGTGTTATATAAATAAGTTGAAGCTATGAGATAATCCCCCCAAAGGACAATTAATAATGTTGTTCAATATTTGCTTTATTGTTTTTTTGCCTCTCATATGGGACCAATGCCATCTAAAGAAATGAAGAGAAACCTTGTACTGAATGACTTGAGCATGATAACCATAAGGGAAAAAAAAAAACAAATCCTCATATATAGAATCCACAGTAAAGAATTTGAAAATCCATTATGAAAATATTCAAGATTCTTATTTAGGTGAAAATAATGAATACTACAAAACCCTCACTTTACTTAAAATTTTGGCATACTATACCAAGACATTCTTAACTTCAAGAGTCAAATTAAGATTAACCGATTAGAGACATTTTTAAAAAGACCTCAAAGTCTATGATTTTTTTAATCAAAATGCAGTTGCCCTGTTTATCTCTTTTTATTATATATGTTTTAGCTGTAACTTAGTTTGAGATCATAAGTGCTAAGAATAATTAGAAGTATGCATAAAATTATTTTTACAAAAATGTTTACTTGTCTATAATGGTATCATCTCTATGGAGGGGGGATGGAAAGAATAAAAAGAAATTTTCACGATAATTTTGTTGTATATTTGAAGGGAATAGAAAGTTGTGTTTAATAGATTTATAGTTTCATGTACAATCATATTTTTAATTGTACTGTGTAATGCTGGAGCAGCTTCCCAAAAGAATTCTACTGTGAACAGCTTTTAAGATTCTGATTACACATTATAGTGAGCACTCCATTTATTCCATTACAAATCAAGACAAACATTCACAACAAATCAAGTTACAGTATAATATTCACAACATTATATCTTATCACAGAAAATCATAACATACATTTCACAACAGCTGAACATTAGAATGACTCCTTAGTTTTCATGAAAGTGGTCACAGTATTCTCAACAAAGAACAACCGAATAATCATCTGGTTTCCCTAAGGTGGAAACACTATTTACTTAATCATTCAATCACCTCACAATACAATAATCAATCTTCCACTCTTGGGACAATCATAAGTTAACTGAATCAGTCACTTATTGGGATTCATAATTACTAAATATCATTAATCACTAAATTCAATCATTACAAAATTACACAAATCCTCCACCCCTTGGTGTCTAGTAAACTTCAATTTCATCACATGTTCAATATCCAAGGAGAAGTCTTTCCTTCATCTTGACTTGGGGTGGTCTCTCAGATTCCCCAGACCCTCTTCCATTAGAATTATGGTCCCAGATCCTACCTGAATCCACCAAACAGTCACCTGGATTCAGAGGCAGACAGCTACCAGATTCTCATCCAGTACTCCAGGCCTTTCTTGCTACACACTGAAGTTCACGGGGTCCAGCACATCTCAAAACCTTCAACACTTCTGTTTGTGGGAACTCAAGGATCAACCAAGCCACAAACAAACAAAATCTTATCCTGGTCATGCTTCTTCAGTCCTCCAGCAGTTCAACTTGCCCTAGGACCCAGAAGAAATCTCAGCCTTCCAGGCAGCAGCAATCATTTTGGCCTTCCAGGGGGTAACAGCCACTTTCACCTTCCAGGAGGCAAAAGCCACTTTGGCCTTCACCAGATTCTGGTCCCATATAAAACTACAACCAGGAGGAAAATTCTTTAGTCTGTTTCTCTGTCTCTGGAACTCTTACACACACACACACACACACACACACACACACACACACATACACACACACACACACACATTGGCTTTCTGTCTCAACCAAACCCTTCCTGTTATGTCAGCAGCAGTAGACAGAGTTCACACCTTCTGTTTCAAGAAGTACTCAGCCCTTAGTTACTAAGGGCTGAATACCTGCTAAATTAATTACTATCATATATGGTTCTTGAAATGTTTATTAATTACATAAATTATGACTCAACAAAAAAAATAAAATTACCTAAAATAGCTTGAAGAACATATTTCATGAATTGCTAAATTCCAACATTTGTCAATGAGATATTTGCATCAACAAACATATTTCATTTCCCAAATAACATATTCCATTCACACAAGTATTTGACTGGATACTGATTTTTCCTCCCTTTATCCATCCAAAGGTGATCCTAATGCAATCCAACTCTCTTCATCAATTTTACCTCTTGGTGGGTAACGTAAAAAACTAACTTACCTAATATTTCTTACATATTTCATCTTTTTTCTTTATCCTGAGGGGCTCAAATACATGTCTTGATTTTCCCTTTCCCTTTCCCTTTACCTTTCCCTTTACCTTATTGCTACTGAGTTATTTCTACGTCAGACATTTATTGGTGATGTTTACATAGCATATTTTAAAAATTCCTACATTCATATTTCCACTAAGTCCCTCTATATTCCCTTTATTTCATCCCATCTCTCATTTAACTATTTTAAAATAATTTTGTTTAATGAATAAATATCTAAACAATTTTGAATAAGTTTATAACACCAATCAACCCAATTATCTCCTCTCTTTTTTCCTTGGGAAAAGTAATGAAGCATGATACCTCTCTCCTGGCAGTGAGGTGATAAGCTCAGGGTGAAGAAAAAGTACACATAATAGAAATATGGGCAATTAAATACTGTTTGATTGTCTATTATTTCATTCTCTTTCTTTGCTCTAATAATGACTTATCATTAAAGAAAGCCCTACACCTAAAAAATTCTGAAATTAATGCTGGTGATGCAAATATATCCTATAAAACATAATGATAAGTTTGAATTGAAATGAAATATAATAAAAAGTGAGTTTAATCAATTTGTACTATCATAAAATCAGAGTTGGAAGAGTTGGAAGGAGAACTTAAATGATCATCTAGTCCAATTCTCTCAATTGTTCTCTGAGATGACTGTGAGGTAGACGGATTAGGAATAATAAAAAGGAAAATTTACTCTACAATTGTTAAGTACAACTCACCTTGACTCTGGCTATAAGAAGATTCAAGGAATGGAATAGTTCATGCATCATTGATTTACTCAAAGTCACATGTGATGCATTAGGTAGAAGAGATTAATTTATATGAAGGTCCACACCCTAAATTGTGGCTCTTCCACAGTGTCTTAAGCTTTTAACAATGCCTATAATTCCTTCTTCAGACTTTCCACAAACATCTTCTTATTAAAGTTTCTTTCCCTTAAACACCAACATTCCAGATTTACAAGTATTTCCTATTTAATGGATTATTGTAGCTTCAATAAAAGTTTAAAAGAATCTAAAAAGCTAATTGTCACAATCTATAAGACCCAGATCTCACTCCAGTACATAAATGATCAAAGGATATGAAGACAATTTTTAGAAGAAGAAAAGCAAATAATGAACAACCACATGAGCAACTTTGCTAAATCTCTAACAAGAAAAATTCAAGTGCAAGTATCTCAAATATTTTTGACTTATAAAATTGGCCAAAATGATGAATAATGATGAAGGCCTCAGAACTACAGATTTAATAAATTATTTGTGAAAGTATAACTTGTTCCAATTATGATGAAAAACAATTTGCTAAGGTTCAAAGACAATTCCAAAATACTCATGATGGAAATTATATTATAATCAATTGTATTGAATTATATTCAATTCTATTTTTTTATTTCAGGCCTGACTTTTTATTTGAAGTTACAGATCTTATCTTGTGTCTCTCATATTTTTAGATGCCCAGATAAGTGATTTTAATACAAGCTACATAAACAAAAATTTCTATGTCCTATTGTTACCCACAGCATAGCAAATAAATGATGTACAAAATGTTTATAATGCCCCAGAGTTATAATGAGGATTTGATGTACTATGAAACATTACATTTTAATGGGAAAAGCTTTGCTACATACTATAGATGATTAGAGGATAATGTTTATAATTGCAAATATTTTAATATGCTGTAGCATGAAAGTAAATATTTAACATGTGTGGAGAGTTATGAGGTTTCATTTCATTCATCTATTTATTTATCTTTAGTCAACCATGTGTGTGTATAAATGTTGGTTTGTTTGTTTTTTCCCTAGGAAAGAACTCATAATAGCAAATTGCTATTCTCATTCTCAACTAGATAAAGAGTCTGTTCTGGATAAAAAGGAAGAAAGTGTTCATGTAAGACCATGATGACAGAATGAATCTGATTTTTAAAATAACACCTGTGGGTTTACTGTGCTATGGAAAGCTCCATGAAGAAATTCACCCTACAGAAGAAAATTCCATCTTGGATGCCTTGTAATATCTTAGGCAGTTGCCTGCGACTCTTAAGTGATCACTGACTGTATAAGTCAGAGGAAATACTTGAACCAATGTCACTTTAAAGTCAGTGAGTTGACACAATGTAAAGAGTACTCAGAATGTGGCACAAAGCATTTATTAGATGTATGACCCTAGCAAAGTCAATTCATATGTCTGTTTCAGGTTAGTCAAGTGTAAAATGGGTATACAAATTGCACTTACTTTCAGGGATATTGTGAGAATCAAATCAAATATGTGTAAAATGATTAGCACAGTATCTGACTCATAGTAGGTCTAGATAAATGCTTGTTTCCTTCCTTCCTGATTCTGAAACCAATATGTCATTCTTATTTCACTGTGAAGTTTAATGTTTCAAAAATTAATCTGCTTTTATCAATATCCCAGCAATGCAAGCATCAGTCTGGAGCAATATAATCATTTATTCACCTGGATCTATAATTAGATAAGGGTGCTTCCTGCAATGATTATTAAATCACAGCTCATCCAAGCCCTCTCAATTTTTTTTTACTTTAAATATAAATCTTCCATTGTAGATCTCATATTGTACTAGGGACTTTCAATATTGTTCAGATATCAATGAGGAACATAGCCTCTCCCTTAAATATCCCTCATTCTCACCATATTATTGACCCACATTTCTCCAATCCTTCTATAATGACAAGCTTTTTGACCCATTGATCATTTTTTTCCAGCCTACTCAGACCAAGCATGTTCTAAATTGCCCCATTATATTAAATGCCCAATAGAATCTAAATTGTTCTCTAAATTGCCCTTGTAGTGTCCCTAATCTTCAAGTCTTCATAGACTGTGGAATTCCATAATCATAAATGTTATTATCATTTATACTAAATGATTAATAGTTAAAACAGATGTTGTTTATTTTATGACGTATTTGGTCCTGTGCAGAAGGGGCCATAGGGTGTTTGGTAGAAAATATAAATTAGATGCAATAAAAAATTAGCATTTTTAATGTCTTTGATAAGACCATATAATATATGTGTCAACACAACAAATGCGTTCTTTGTGAAATAATTACAGAAAAATCACCACACCTTGTCCTCAAACTAATTGCTTAAGGCAAAGACATTAAATTGCAAAAAGGGGGGAGAACAGAGAGAGACAGAGAGACAGAGAGACAGAGAGAGACAGAGAGATAGAGACAGAGACAGAGAGAGAGACAGAGAGACAGAGAGAGAGACAGAGAGTGAGACAGAGACAGAGAGACAGAGACAGAGAGACAGAGATAGAGAAACACACAGAGGAAAAGACTGAGACATAGTGAGAGAAAGAAAAATAGACTGAGAGAGAGACAGTGAGAGAGAGACACAGGCAGATAGACAGAGACAAAGAGACACAGAAAGACTCAAAGAAAGAGAGACATTAACAGAGATCAAGAAGGGAGCAAGAACGTGTGTGTGTGCATGCGTGTGCATGTGTGTGTGTGTGTTTGTGTCTATAGAAATACATGAAGAAAGAGGATTAGTGTTGTCAACCTGAAAATTTGGTTAAAGGAAACAAACAGGCTAGGTGATGTACAGTTTTTTCATTTATTTCCTTAAAGCTAGCAGATATGTGTGCATGTAGCCAAACCTAAGTTCTGTCTGCCTGAAACAAGACTGATTTAATTTTTATAGATTTTTGGACATTCCCAGGATGATTGTGTCCCTCAGATTTATGATCTTCATTTGTTTACTATCCATACCACAGGAAAGGACTTTCATAGTTGTAAATACAAGACAATTGAAAAGGCAGCATTACCTGGAATCTACAATCTCAGGATGTCTCTGTTTTCCCCCATCTGGAATATGTCCCTAAGGTAAGAGAGATTCCATTATACTGAATTTCCAAGCATCCTGTTACAAAGGGGAGAATACCCATCACATACCTTATCTTGTCTTTCATGTTAGAGACCTCAAAAAGGGCACTTTTAAAGCAAAGCAAAGCAGTCAAATTGATTAGTTCACACTTTGGATCTTTTTGGGGGCCAAAAAATGATATTTAATGTTTCTTAGTATGCAACTGGGGAAAGTTCACTTACTTTCTTCCACTACCACCCCCCCAAACCCTATCACTCTCCCTCACAATCAGTTCATATGGGGCATGTACTTAAAACCCCAAAACAAAATGAGCTTTCCAATATGGGAGGAGTGCGAGAAACCATTGAGTCCCAACTTATGAAGTCATGAGGTGTTGAAGTAATTGGAGCCGAAAACTGAGTAAAAGGGAAACACACACACACACACACACACACACACACATATATATATATATATATATATATATATATATATATGTAGGTATGTATATATGTAGGTATATGTACACACATATGTATATGTGTGTGTGTGAATTTCAACAATGCCTGATATAATATATATTCTGAAAAGAGCATGGAAACAAAGAAGGTCTTTTCTGAAAGGGTCAGGATGGAAGTAAAAATAGGATAAAATAGAATCTTATGGACTCCAAAATAAAATTAGTGCGCAGAATAGCATATCATGAATCCACAATGGTGAATTTTTTTCAAGGAAGTTAACAAAAAATTTACTGACTGTAGAAAGATAAGGAGTAAAGGACAATGTGTAAAAGAGAAGCAAAGTACAATCCTATTGAAAGAACACAAATCTCTCTAGAAGCAAAATGTAGTGATCTATAAGGCAGATTGTATAGTGGTAACATACAAAAGTATAGATATCCAATAACACATTTAAAAAAACTTGAACAATATAATGACATAACGAGTAGGAAGAAACTGACTAGAACTTCATTGAAAATTACATTTAACAGTCTTTTTACATTTTGAGTTTTAAATGCGCAACCTTACCCCCACATCCTCCACCAATCATGAAGAAGGCAAGCAATATCATATTAATTATACATGTGGAATCATGAAAACCTTTCCATATTAAAAAAAGAAAGCAAAAAAATAGACATCAATTTGCACTCATAGTTTATTTTTTTTTGGAAGTGATAGCATTTTTTTCATTATGAGTCATTTGGATTTGTCTTGGATCATTGTCTTTTACAGTTGGTCATCATTACAACATTGCTGTTATTGTGTACAATGATCTCCCGGTTCTGCTCATTTCAGTTTGCAACAGTTCATACAAATCTTTTTAAAATTTAAAATTTAAAAAGTCTTTTTAAAAATTTCTTTAACTGCACTTCTCATCATTTTTTATTACACAATAGTATTCCATCTAAATCATATGCTACAACTTGTTCAGCCTTTCCCCATTTGATAAGCATCCCCACAATTTCCAATTATCAATTCCAATTAGAAGCAAAAATCCTTCAATAACAGTAGACCATTGCTCACCCACCACAAACCACAGATGAAAATGAGAAAGCTAAAGAGCTCAAGATTCAATGCAAAATGACATACCCTACAAACCAGAAAATTGATCATTTTGGAAATTGCTGTAGTTCTTCAAATGTCTCTCTTTCTTTAATGATCTTTTTTCTCCTATTGGAGAGCATTTCCTTTCTAAAACTTGTACCATCAATTAGACAAGGATGACTTTTACTGGTCATATAATCTATTATAAATGTTATGCAAATTAAGTAATATTGATAAAATTAAACTAAGTTTAAAAGTATAGAATATAAGACTCACAGGCAGAGCCATGTCTGTGCTTTGTTATATCAAGATGATGAGGGGTTTGCTATTGAACTCTGCTCTCACCATATATCATCAAATACTGAAATGGCTTGTTTTTAAGGTACCTGCAAAGATGCAGTTCTTGATTGATTCATGCTTTTTCACCCCTTTCTTCTCTATCATCAATCCGAGCACTCATCTGTTTATATAATTCACTTGTCACTCTTCTTCCCATTTAGGGACCCAAAATTTGAAAGAAGAACCATTTCTCAAGATGATTTGAACCCTAAAATAAACTGAGTTCCCCAGTATCCTGGAGATCTAGCTCAGGTATACTCTTGTTTTCGAGGTTAAAATCTCTGAAACCTCAATGTCCCTCTTAAATGTATCATACTCATCATACACCCTCAGCATTCAAAATCTCTGTGATTCTGGGCCTAAGCAATCCTAGGCTATTTCTCTCTCTCACTCACTAAAAAACAAACAAACAATAAACAAAACACTTACATTCCTAATAAGCTGTAAAGTTCATAGTGACTAGGAACATACTATAACTAGACCTTCTCTCTCCCAAAATATTTATCACATTTCCTTTGTCATAGTAGTCACTGAATAAATATGTTTAAAGTATTCATATTGCTGTATTCCTGAGGTAGTTATATGATATTGTAGAGACAGTTATATTCCTAGAGTAAGGGAGAATTAACTTCAAATGTGGCTCAGTTACATGTCTCTAGTTTTTGTGTTAAGTGTCTGAGCCCAGATTTGAACTCAGGTCCTCCTGATGCCAGAGCCGGTGCTCCATTTACTTTATGACCTAGCTGCCCCTTTAATTTATACTTTTAATATTGTCTTCTCTTTGATGCAGTCATATGTACTTGGTTATTTACACATATCTTTAATTGTGAATGGGTGGGTGGGCTTCCTTTAAGTGATCATAGATTTCTCAGCTCTACAAAGTCAGTGGATAGCTGATAATATATTGAGATAAAACAAGTCAGTGTATCTTGATTTATACAGTAGCTCTCTGTCCCTATATGGGTTCTCCATAGCCAAATTTATGAGGAAAAATCTTAGAGATTTGAATTAACCATTTGTTTTGCCAAACTTCTTAGATGAGTAACATATAAAGTGGATATTCTGCCTTGCCCTTAGGTTTGTTGTAGTTGTATGGAAAGCCTCTGTCATTTTGCTGGTGGTGATGATAGATAGGTATGAGGTGTATTTTCTACCTCACTGTTTCTCCATGAATTATTAGAAAAGCGAGGCTGGTGATGATAACATAACATTGGTGATGGTAACATAATACCAAGTGATAAAAAAGAGAAAGTATGATTTTAGAGAGCTACCAGACCTCCAAAAAATAAATAACCATTTGAAGGAGAACATGTCTCTGTGTTTAATTTTTGTTTTTCTTTACACCTCCAATCCCTACCAGACAATGCCACCTACTGGAAACATCATTATAATTTATTACGTTACCATGATGCACTTAATCATTTTACATTCATTGATATTTAATCAATAATTAGATTTCCATCATTATAAATAATATTCAAGAAATAGTATACAAATATTGATTTGCTATTTAATAATCTATGCCTGTTATTTTGAAAAAACATAATAGATACCCACACAAAGTTATTGCTAAAGGCAATAGAAATCATCAATAAGGGGCAACCTAGGCAGTTGGAAGAAAGACTTATCTGATCAGCTCAGATGATACATCAAACAAGGAGTAATGCAGGACATCACATGAAATTGAAAGACATTACAGCCCTGCAGAGTAAGATTAAGAATTTCCTTAGCTCCCTAAGTTTCCTGCATGTGTGCTATACTGCTATTGCACTCTAATGATGAAGCAAGCTCTTATAAAGGACACTGTGTGCATTAATAGAATGTGTACCTCAGGTTATGTTCTGTATCCATCATTCTTATTTCGTCATTTTATAAAATGCTGATGCTAAGAGCTATTTTTTTCTCCTGGCAGTATTTTTTAGGCAAAACATATTGATGTGCTATAGTTTTGAACTATTGTTTTGCAAGTAATAATAACAAAGTTGTCTTAGAACTTTTTGGTGACAGGCTTCCCTGTGAGAATCTACACTGCAAATTCTTAGAATCAGTTGGGAGCAAGTTGGGAATAGACTCCAGAGAGGAACCTATACAAATTTTAGATAATCCACATCCTGCCTTTGTAGCCTTTATGTAATTTTCCAAATATGGCTCAAATCCCAACTAATATGCTTTTTAAATGAATGTTAAGTGCATAAAAGAGCACATTTTGAAATCTTCTGTGTGTAATTTAATGAGGGTGTGTGTGTAAATCCATTACCAAATGATGAGTTGGGGATGTCAAAAGGGGATTTTTTTCTCAGAAGAGATTTTAGATAGATAGATAGATAAATAGATAGATGGATAGATAGATAGATAGATTGATTGATACAAACATACATTCATACATAGATACATATGTCATAGATAGAAATAGACTTGTATTATATATGTTTTTCTTAAGGTTCTTGTAGAGCTGAATTTTGGAACAAAAATTTATTCGTTCCTTTTCATTTACTTGCCATGACCTGTGATTTCATTAGTGTAGTTAAGTCCAAGTATAGAAATTTCCTCAGGAAATGAGTTTGAGCTTATCTTTCATTCATTATTTCACACAGAATTAAAAAAATATTTATTAAATGTTTGCTATATCTTAGGAATAAAAAGACAAAATGGCATTCATTCCAGCCCACCATCTGAGTATTACTTCAAAAATTGAGAGGTTAAGAGACTTGACAGTGATGAAGAATATCTATGACAGTCAGTACTTGAACTCTGATCTTAATTTCAAAGTTTCCCCCTCCCCACCATTCCCTGTTGTATCATATAGGTTGGAGAATTCACCCTGGAAATGTGAATGGTGGGATTTCTCCACTATTTAACATGGAAATCCTAAATTTCGCCAATCAGGAACAACAGAGAAGGAATATTAGACTATGGTGTCCTTCGACAACTTCTATGAATACCTTTATTCTGTTTTCAAGTCCCTTCTGGCAAAAAGAATAATCCCATGCTCTAGACACCTTTGCATTTCTGCCCTGTTGATTCTCATCCTCCATCCTCTACTAAGCTTTCCAGTTTTGTTTTGTTTTGTTTTAATGCCATGCTTTGATCCATTTTATCTACAAAGGATTTAGAATATTTGCTTCCAATTGATATTTCCTCAACTCATTCTTCTCCACCACCTATTAAGTATTCAACTATCTTGGCTTACTCCCTTGTATACTTTCAAAATTTAGGAAGTATTTAGGAGAGAATAACTAAGTCCATTAAAAAAAATTCGAGTAAGGATCTGAGTCATACTGAGAGTAGTTTTCCAAGATCATCTGTCCAGTCAATGGCAGAGTAAGGAACTAAATTATCTGGCCTCACATTCTGAAGGGGAAAAAAAAGAGCTGAGAGAAAGGTATGCAGCCTGCAAAAATCTTCCTATCCTAAAGACAAGTGTTTCTTGATTTATATGCCAATTCAATCATGTATATGTCTTCTATTCAATTTCTTTTTTTCCCTTTTCTTTTCCCCTGCAATCATACTATGGACAGATTTCATTACCACTTGCCTAGAGTATTTAAATAGTGTCTCTGCCTTATCTTCTTGCCTTCCATCTCTCCCCTTTCTAAACCATCCATTATAATCTGTCAGATTTAATTCCTTATAAGTATATCTGATTATGTTGCTATTTTGTTCAAAATTACTGCTTCTTACCTACTTAGTAAAGTCCCAACTACTTATTTCTGACATTCAAAATTTTCCAAATAGATCTTATCTGTTTGTCAATTTAGTCTCAATGGTGTAATGAACACTATCCCTGCTTCACTATGCATCATCCCCTGTATAACTACTATGATTTCTAAATTCCATGAAGGGTAGGGATAGAATCAAATGAGACAGAGAGTCACCTAGAGTAAAGCATACTATTTCCTGGGTCTTCACCTTACTTTCCTTCTGAAATTTTACTAACTGTTCTTCCATACTTAACACAAATGCCATATCTTCCAGGAAAGCTTCTTTAATCATCCAAATTAGAAGCAATCTTACTTTCCTATGACTTTTCACAGCAAATATAGTCTCAAAGACTTAGAATTGTCAAGGACCTCATCATTTATCTAGTACAACTCCTTCATTGTGCAAATGAGGAAACTAAAATCAAAGAAGTGAAATGATTTTCCCAAGATCATTGACTGTAGGTGGCACAGTCAAGATTTGGATCCACATCCTCCAATAGAAAATTCAGTTGAATACTCAGTATGTAATATTTTGTGTGTTCAGGAAGGGAGAGTTGCATTTTTTCCTACTTCAACTTTAAATTTCATTTAAGCCAAGTACATCTTAGTTAATCACTATTAACCCAGTACTTAGTATTGAACGCATTGTTGGAAATAAGAAAACATTTGTTGACTGGAAATGAATACTTCAGACAATCCTATTTCTGCTCTTTATAGTGTGTTTACTAGCATAAATGGTGGATAATAAAGCATTCATATTTATTCATGAAAATGAAATATTTAGAATCAAAATGGGTTGATCTATAGAAAGACAGAATATCCTATAATATCTAGGTGGCATAGTGGATAGAATGATGATCTTGGAGTCAGGAAAGATAATTTTTGTATTTTTGTGAGTTCAAATCAAATTACAGGCTGCCAAGAAAAAACCATTTGAATACAGCGGAAG
>JAQQSW010003981.1:0-14555 GCA_028646575.1 Pseudocheirus occidentalis
CCTCAGCACCCCTGCTATCTGCAGGCCGAGGGCTCTGAAGCAGTCCAGTGGAGGCTGCTGCTGCTCTGTTCCTGCTGCTACAGCAGCCTCCCACTGCTTCCTTGCCCTGGGAGCAGTTTGGCTGGACCCGCTCTTCTCCTCCCGAGTTAGCAAAATCCACTCACCTTTCTCTTAGCCTTTTTTTCTTCTGGCCTGATAAATGTGGTAACTGTGCCTCAAGTGCAGCCGATCTGCTCTCCTATAGACGCTGATGCCCCAGGGCCTGACCCAGCTGGGGTTTCAGTCACAGCTCCCAGACTGCTGTGAAGAGCCCCATCAGCTGAACTGCCTGTAGCAACAGATGTGCTTTCTGTCTTTTGGAGAGTTTTGGAGCTTGAGAATCTGTTTAGAGTCCCATTTAATGAGTTTTTTAGCATGTTTGTGTGGGACCTGCGGTGCTTTGCTGTTTCTATGCCGCCATCTTGGCTCCGCCCCCATTGACTGTAATTCTTTACTGATTTCTTCCTTCTTTTCCTAATATCCTTGAAGTGCTACCTAAAATCACAACTTCGACAAAAAGTCTTTACATCCTTCACAAGAAAACATTTATATACTTATACAAAAGCATAGTACAAGGAAAATTGAAGGGGAGCGGCAGCTCTGATTTTTCTTCCGTGATTCATTTCCTATTCTCTCTCTAGTAACTCATGTTTTTCTTCACAAAAAAAACCAAAACAACTTATACTTACTTTACATGTATGTACATATGTATACATAACATATACATACTTACAATGTATGTTTACATATTCTTAATGTGTATAAACACTTGTTAAATACATATGTATGTATGTACACACGTTTACTTTGGGCTACATATTGTTTCCATAGAGTAGAATGATAGCACCTCGAGTACATTGACAATCTTTTTGTCTTAATTTTCCCTGTGCCTAATACATAGCCTGGCACATGGTAGATGCTTTATTTTGAAACAAAGGAATAAGATATGGATAGACAGAAGAGCTCTCAATGAAAAAAAAGAGGTATTTAGATTTTTGCTAGATATAATAGAGAGCTATTTCATGTTTTTAGTCAAGAAAGTGACCATCTTAATGGAGATGAGGTAAAAAGGATCTCACTCAGGCTGGCAATAATGTAAACTAAAAGTGAGGGAGACAAAGTTAGAAACCATGAAAAGAAACCATTGATAGTACTAGGAAATATCACATGTGGGAGAATAAAGGGGGGAATTGATGGAGATTTTCTGCTGTTTCTCCCAAATGGGGAGCTCTCACAAATAGGAGGATCTCATATGAGGGTGGTCAAAAAGATAGGAAATAATGAGACTTAGAGGTCTTAAGTTTGAGACGTTAATAAGACATAAAGGAAGAAAGAATTGAGAAGATATTGTGAGGTCATAGACTGAGGGCTTGGTAAGAGGCTGGGGCTGGGCCAAGGTTCCATTTTGAGTACCACTTAGAATATAAAAGTTTAGGTAAGCTGAAAAACAAGACTTGATTGGTTAAGACAAAAGTTCTCAGTCATCTGTACAGGTTTTTTTTAACATGTTATTTTGATAGTTGTGTTTCAATATAATTGTTTTCCTTTGTAATTCTGTGTATTTTATGCATCTAAAAACATTATAATGAATATAGGACCATAGGCTTCAGCATCTAAAAACATTATAATGTATATAGGACCATAGGCTTCAGCATCTAAAAACATTATAATGAATATAGGACCATAGGCTTCATCAGACGGCCAAAGGTTCACATCACACACGCATGTGTGCGCACAAGCACACGCGCACACACACACACACACATCATTAAATAAAAGGCTAAGAAGGCCCAGTAAAGATGATGTCCATCCAAGTCCTGGGTTATACATGTTGAAATGAAGGAATAAACCAGTTGGTAATCAGAAAATAAAGTCCCTAAGGAATCAGCAGAATTATGTGGGCAAAATGTGCATTAAAGTAGAGTCAAATATTTGTCCAACTTGACCCATTGTCTCAAAACTTTGGTCTTTTATTGTTTTAAGATGCTTGCCTGTCTCTCCCTATGTGGTCACCATGTGTACTTTGTTTTCAGCCAACCTGTCCATGCATAAGCCCATATATAATGGAGTCCAGGGTTGACCACTAACTAGCTAAAAGTTTGACCTTGTCATTTTTCCAAATCTTTGAGCCTCAATAACTTTGTCTGGAAGATGAGCAGGTTAGACTTTCAGTCTAGCTATGAAATGCTTTGACACTTTGCCTTGACAAATGCCTTGATGCAATTATTCATCTATAAAGGAAGTAGTAAGTACTTATACAAAGAATGTATAAATACTAATTACTGCTCCATTGACTTCCATGATGACACTATATGTTCCTTTTTGGAATCTTAATGGGGTGGGATAATCTGTGCTTAGACTAAAACATTTTGTTTTGGAGGGTCTCTTTTGACTGCTTAGCAAGTTGGCTAGCATTCCAGCCTTGCAAGGCAGGAAAGAAAATAAGGTTTCACATAAACCTGACTGGCTTTTGGTTGATATTTGACATTTGTGTGTGGGATCAAACTTCCCAAGCAAGGTTTATGAGTCTGGTTAGTACAGAGCTTGTCTTCTAGTTGGAATTTAAAGAATTTAGTTTTAGTCCTGCAGAAATATCTAGTTCACTCTCTTCATACAATACTGGCATTTGGAAGATTCAAAATGAGTGCCTGGTAACCTTTGCTCAGGGTTCCCTTCAGGTAAAAAAAAAAATCCATTTCCATATCTACATAAATCAACAGTATTACATGATGCCCCTTTCCAAAACAATTCCTTAGTGGAGTCAATGTGGTGTTATAGAAATTACAGTAGATTGAAAAGAATAATTTAAAAGAACAATATTCAAGCTCAGCCACTTCATACACTGGGACCTTAGGAAAGGCACTGGCTATTCTCTAGTCTCTCATTGTGTCTTCTGTTAAATGGAGGTAATAGTACTTGAATAGACTGTATCACAAGACTTTCTTAAGGCTGACACAATGAAAGATTTGTTGAAGCTCTAGAAGCAGCATGATAGATTGAAAAGAGCCTACCTACTACATGAACTTGGATTCAAATTCAGCTTTTCCACTTACTTTCTGTGTGACCTTTCACAAATTACATAACTCATTCGTGCACTCAACATTAACTGCTTATTATCATATAAGCTCTGTGCTAGGCAGTATTTTGCAAAGACAAAAATTAAATGGAGTCTGACCCGTTCTAATTGTGTCAAACAGTATTACATGTTAAATATTATTTAAAGTCACTTCTGGTGGCAGCTAGGTGGTATAGTGGGCCTTGGAGTCAGGAATATTTGAGTTCAAATCTGGTCTTAGGCAGTGTAACCCTAGACAAGTCACTTAACCCTGTTTGCCTCAGTTTCCTTGTCTGTAAAATGATATAGAGAAGGAAATGGCAAACCACTTCAGGATCTCTAACAAGAAAATCCCAAATGGGATCATTAAGAAATAGGCATGGCTGAAACTACTGAACAGCAACAAAAATTAAAAGTTACTTCTAATATTATAGTTCTATGATATATTAAAAGCTAAAAGAATTAGCACCCCCCCCAGCTAAATGGCATTTTCAATGAACTATTGCAATATTTTTTTTATCTGCTCTTCTTCTATTCTCCACCTTAACTTTGAGAATGAAGATAAGCTCAGGGATCTAGAAAAGGCCATCCAGTGTAACTTTTTTTACTTTACAGGAAAGGAAACTGAGATAGCTATTGAAATAAAATGTCTTAGTTAAAAGTAGTGACAGAGACGAGATTTGTTCTCAAGAGTTCTGTTTCCAAAGTCACTGTTTTACCATTGCATCACACTGACTCCCAAGAGAAAAGCCCTAGAAAATATTCATCCCTGAAATCTATTGAGAACATCATTAATAATTTTCAAGCGATGCCCTTTAGCCATGGGTTATTGTTATTGGCACACTTTCAGATATCACACTATCCTATAAAGTCATAGCCATAAAAGTATTTGATACTGATTAAAAATAGAGAAATAGATCTTGAAGAAGACTGGGCAATAGAGAAGCAAAAGTAATGGAATTTAGTGTTCAATAAACTCAAAGCATCAATTAATTACAAAATAGCTCTATTTTATTTTTTTTTCAATTCTGGGAATACTAGAGGTAGTACAGCAGAAGTTACACTAACATTTCATGCTTTATTGCTAAATAAACTGAAAACTGGATACCTGAACTTACTATAAAAGACCATACATAAAAATAGGAGAGACACAATTATATACCTCTCAAAGGACTTGGTTTTGTGTTGTGGGTTCTTTTTTTTTTTGGAGGTGGTAAGGTAGGGCATCTGGGGTTAAGTGACTTGTCCAAGGTCCCACAGCTAGGTTTTGTGTGTGTGTGTGTGTGTGTGTGTGTGTGTGTGTGTGTGTGTGTGTGTGTGAAATGTCTAAGGCTGAAATTGAACTCAGGTCCTCCTGACTCCAGGGTCAGTGCTCTATTCACTGAGCCACCTAGCCACCTCTGGCACTTGGGTTTTAATCCCAGTTCTTCCTTACTACTTTATGATATTGGATCAAAGTCTTCCCTTCTTTGGGCCCCAGTTTCCCAATGTTCCTAATCACTAGTAATAATAATAGAAATGCAAATCAAAAACAATCTTGAGGTTTTGTCAAATACCCAGCAAATTCCTTTCCATACAAGGGGAATGCATCATTTATCTTTGTATATTTCCTAGTGCCTAGGAAAGTGCCTCTATATATAGTAGGTGGTATCATTAATATTGTTATGAAATAAATGTTGCTTTGTTGAGCGCATTCCAAAAGCTTTCATGTAGTTTCAAACTTTAATAAGATAAAACTGACCTGAATTTTTGAATACTCTTTATTTTACAAAACCCTTTACATAGGCTACCTCCGTTTTCTACTCACAAAATCCCTTTTGCACAGATAAAGTATTGTTATTAATACATCTAAGTCTTCACTTTTATTCATATTTCATTTTCTCTTTTTGGACTTTTCCCAAAGTTCTAGCCTGTTGAAAAAGTTTTGAATCCTTCCTCACTCTCCAAAATGTTTGTTTCTTCTACAAGTGGGATATTTTATACTAGCTATATACATACTTTGATCTACATTGACATCTTTATTACATTTTAGTCAAAACTGGAAAGGTTATTAAAGATCATTTAGTCTAAACCCCTCATTTTACATATGAGGGAACTGGGGCCCCCCAAAAAGTCTTTCATACAAGGTCAAAAAGTAGTAAGGAAGACCTGGGATTAAAACCCAAGTCCTTTGACTAGGAAATTCTACTGTAGAGTTGGAATGGTGCTATGCATTAGAATGGTGTAAATGCCTGTTATTTCTTTGATGGAAGAGACTCAATATGCAGAAACACCTTCTGTAAGCTACAGACTTTTGGAGATGCCTGGGACACAGAGAATGAGGGGCTTTCACGTTATCTTCCAGCCAGTATGTTTTAGAGATTGGACTTGAAGCCATGAGGTCTCTCTGACTCAAAGTCCAGCCTGGTATACTGTATGCCACAACGGCTCAAATTAAAATGACTTTTTTTTTTTTTTTGCTTTTTGGAGGGCAGTTGGGGTTAAGTGACTTGCCCAAGGTCACACGGCTAGTTTTTTGTATTAAGTGTCTGAGGCCGGATTTGAACTCAGGTACTCCTGACTCCAGGGCCGGTGCTCTATTCACTGCGCCACCTAGCCGCCCCCTTAAAATGACTTCTTTAAAAAGACAGAGTACTCCAAAATGTGATTTTAACCTCAAAAGATAGCAATCTATCTCCTTTGGCTCCTTTTTCCCCCTAGATGTTTCCAACCTTTGACCTAAAGGTATGGCCATATAAAGCTGGAAAGGATTCTGCAGGCCGGGAAACTGAACATTCATTTTCCAAAGGAAGCTGCAGCATGGACAGCTTAAGACAGAATTTGAACCTTGGTCTTTCAGACTCCAAGGCTTAACCCTCTAACCACTAGTCCATACTGTCACTAAGACTATATGTTAACCTCATCTCTCTACATTGATATTGTTATATTTAAAAGAATGTTGAATGTTACCATCTAGCAAAAGACTGTCTCTGCTCATAAAACAGAAAGTAATTTCTCTGTGTATGGTTCTGGGAGGCAAGAAAGAGATACAAGGAAGGGTTTACAAAGTCTGCTATATAAACTGTGTAGCAACCTTATAAACAAAACCTTAAACAGTTTCGAACACTTCTTAGTAAAATACTATGCTTCTTCTCCTAATCTCTCCCATTACACATTGTAGTGGCTGCAGTGTATGTATGGGTACATAAGTAGCAAAGAAAAGCTTAGAGTTCAGAACTGAGCGAGTCCCATCATACCTGCAAGAGAAATTACTTATTCAAATCTGAATTGCCATAGGTAAGTAAGATGGACGTAAAAGGAAGAGAGGATGTGTTAACCTGGAGAAGCGAAGACGTAGAAGGTATGATGGTTTTCTTCAAATGGCCCAAGGGGAAGAATGAGAGAATTTGTATTTGTTGGCCCTTAAGGTCATTATCAGGACCAGTGCTTGGAATGAGAGGAAAGGACATTTTAACTGAGTATGAGGAAGAACATCCAAACAATTATAACCATAAATAGAATGGAATCCTCTCCTCCACTCCTTTTTACCGCCCCCCCCTTATGTGTTTTCTTCTCCTCTTAGAATGTAAACTCATCAAGAGCAAGAATTGTCTTTCTGTTTGCTTTCATTCTGTATCCCTAATGCGTAATTCAGTGCCTAGAACATAGAAGGTACAAAATCAATTCTTCTTGACTTGGGTGGTAGAGAAGTCCCCATCACTGGGGAGTTTTCAGCGAAGACTAGATGACTACTTGTTTGGGATACATAATTCAGCAAGCTTTTACCAGCTTGCTGTGTTCCAGATGCTATACTAGAAAATAAAATAAAACAGATTTTGCATTAAGAACCTTCTATTTGCCAGGGAAATCTTGGAAAGGGAATGTGTGCTTCCCATAAGGGTTGCATCACATATTCCCTGAGGTTCTTGGCCCCTCTGGGCCTCAAAAACTAAAACCACAAGTAGTAAACTTACTTTTGTGGGAATCAAGCTTACTGGTGGTAATTCTTCCATATGACAAGTTAAGGATCAAGGATTTTGCAATCACAGAAAGAAATCCCTTTCTGAAAATTTTTCTTAGGCCCAGAATTTGAACATACACCTTGATTTCCTCAGTTAGACAAGCTAGAAATGTTGCTTTCCAGAATGAGAACCTCTTAATCTTTTGCTGCATTGTTAATTACAATAACTGTGTGTTTCTTGAGGGTATACATCAATGGGTTTACAGATTAATTGAAATATTGTGGCATCATTACCATTTTTATTATTATGCCTACATAGCAGTCTGAATATACACACACACAGCTCTTTACTCCCCGCTTGAATATCTCTTAATTTCTCTCTCTTTTCAATTTAATCCATTCTGCCATCCCAACATTTGTCCTCGCTTCTCTGATGCTAGTTTTCAAATCTATAGTTACAGCTTTGAGCTTGCTTTTCAGTTTCACTCTGTGGCATTTAAAAAGTTCAAGAGATATAATTTCTTGGTAATTACTCATTTTATTAATAATCCTGGCATTTTAATGAATGAAAGTCTATGGAACTCTCAAATGTCAAAGACAATCATGGTGGAGAGTTCATGGTTTATATCCCCTTGGAAGAGGACTGTTCTCAGGAGTGGCATTCAACTCTGACTGGTTAACAAACAATGATTGAATGAATATTACAATGAGAGGATGAGCTTATTCTAATGAATTTAGATTATGTCATTTACTATGTCAAAATTACTTCCAGGCTTGAGCAATATATTCAAAGAATTTATCCCTCAACCTGACCTGAGCCAAAGGAAGTTTCACCTCAGATTAGAAGTCTTATCTAGTTGGATAGAATAGCAATACCCAGAATGAGGAAAATGTTAATCCTATCCTCCATCAACTCTGTCCTGGAGAGACTGGAAAAGGAAATAGGACAGGGTATAAAAGCTTGAGTCACCATAATTTTGATAATTGGCTATTAATATGAGAGAGAAATTATCATTTCTCCCAACTCCTTCCTTCCTACCTGCATGTTCAGCATATTCTGGATGATCCTCTGATATCTGAGAGTCAATAGGTTCAAAACTACACTTAATCTTATTCCGTGAAGCTTGTTTTCATTCTCCACTACCAAATTCACATTACTGATTCCATGACTCTCTTAGACACCAGGAACTGAAACTTTCAAATCTTCTGTTTCCTCTTTGTCTACCCCAATCCATCCACTTCCAAGTCCCATCAGTTCCAGCTGCATTGTATCTTGAATCTATGCTGATTTTTCCATGTCTGGTGCCAAAAGCCTAGTTTCTTATTTTATCATATTTCTAAGAGTAACTTGACTGGTTTTCCCACACCTGGCCTCTCTCCCCCAATCTACCATACTCTAGCACAGTCATCATTATTATACAAGTTACACACACAGGCACAGACACACACACACACACACATACACACACATACATATACTCATATGACTCTCTTCCTTAAAAACCTTCAAAAATCTTCTGATAGCTACCAAATTAAGCCCAAATATTTTCTTCTGACATTCAAAACTTTCTACAGATTGGCACAAATGTATCTTTTTCAGTTACAATGCCATTGTGTATACCGTTCCAAATATCTCTCTGATGAGATTCTGCCCATCTTTAAACATTAAACTTCAAATGATACTTCTCCCATGAAACTCCTCCTGAAAGCTACTTTATCCCATTCCCCAACTTTAAGCAACCTTTCTTGCTCCAAATTCTCATGATATATCCCTGTCTATTGTATATGCAATAATAAGTCTCATTGTCCAATCATATTTATTTATTTTGCTTTTTGGAGGGCAGTTGGGATTAAGTTACTTGCCCAAGGTCATACGGCTAGTTTTTGTGTTAAGTGTCTGAGGCAGGATTTGAACTCAGGTCCTCCTGACTCCAGGGCTGGTGCTCTATTCACTGCGCCACCTAGCCACCCCTCATATTTATTTTTATGCAAGTCTTTTCCTTAGTTGAGCTACAAACTCCTTGGTAACAGAGAATATATGTAATGCCTCTCAGCATGCCCTCAGTAGCTAGTGCTATCCTTTTTTCAGGTTGCAAGTTCTTAATAAATGTTGTTAGATTAACTAAGAATGTTAGTGTGGAGGTATAATCTGGGGATAGAAGTAGAAAGGGGAATGGTTTCTTAAAATCTCTACCTCTAGACTTTGTCCTTTGCCAAATGGTAGGGGGAAAAAATAGCATTTAGGAAAATAAAAAGGGCATAGGTCAGTGTTTTCTGATTCTAAGTGTTCCACAGATCAATTTGCACAAGGTAATTATGGGATTTCTCATTCTTGGTGATTATCTTAATTGATTAGAAGATGAAAGACTTTTGGCAAAGAGGAAATTATGTGGTATTAAAAATAAGAGATTCTGCAAGATAAGAGCTACTTTTGATTTTTTCTTAGTATTCCTAGCACTTGGTATTGAGCTTTAGCTTACAGAACACTTAACAATGTCTTTTGATTGATTGATCGACTAAATCATGCAGAGAAAAACTTTGTTGTCTTATCCATTCAGTTCAAAACTTTAAACATGTATTAAGTTTCTGCTCTGTGCCAAACCCTAGGTTAAGAATGATAAAGCCAAAGATGAAACAGCTCTTGTCTTCAAATGAGTACAATCCAACTAAACTAGAAGTAAGGAGTAGGTACCACATTTTAGCAGAAAAAAACGGCCATTTACAGAGCATTTTAGGGTTTTTAAAGCATACTACAAATACTATCTCATTTGGTTCACACAACCATGTTGGGAAGAAGGTGGTATTATTACTCTCATTTTACAGGTAAGAAAATTTAGGCAGAAGGATTTTAGATATTTACTCAGGGTGACAAGTTAGTAAATGTCTGAGACAGGATTTGAACTCAGGTCTTCCTGACCCCAAGTGTAGCGTCATTTTCACCCGGTGACCTTGCTGTCTTATTTTTCCTTCATGTTGTGTTGGAAAATCCTGAATTTGGAGTTAAGTTCAAATTCTGATTCTCATAGTCTGTGACCCTGAACATATGATTGCATCTTTCTGGTCCACATTTTCCTCACCTGTAAAATGGGCTTAATATCTGCCCTTTCTCTACTGTTAATTCATCAACTGTTTAAAAAAAAGCCACTCAGGAAAAGCATTAGTCATTGTGAAATTTCCTATTAAAATTTTTCTCTACTGTTCACATAACAATGTTTTAAATTAACTTGATTTAGGCTGTGGGCAAATGCTCCTTGGGTGTGTGTGTAGGGGGTGGGGGGGGGGGAGGTTATCCTCTTTATGGATAAAATTTCCTGTGGCCAATAGTTATACAATTTAGAGTTTATTAATTGTTTGTTTGGGCTCAACTTTCCCACCATGTTTAAATGCCTAGCCTGACATGAGTAATACGTTTTAACCTCAGGTGTGTGATGGTCAATGAAGTGGACTTATACAACAAATATAATTCTTAGCCTTGTGCCTAGTTCTAAGCAAAAGATGACAAGCACAAATACAATGACAGCAGGAAGAGGCAAAACTTTTTTTTAATGTCACTATTCTTAGAACCCTGGTATGAAAGCAATCATCAGTGCTAAGAGTGGTGAAGGTACTTCTCTATAGAATGAAATGTGTGACACATCCATTTATTAATCCATCAAACATTTATTAGTGCCTTTGGCAGGGAAGGCTCAGTGCTAAATGCCATAGGAAGTAGAAAGAAGAGTAAGACACAGGCCTTGTCTCCAGGTAGCTTAAACAGAATCCTCAGTCACAGTGGAGAGCTATGTTCTATGCCATAAGAAAGGAGTAACCAAAGAGTTTTAAGTACCTACAAAATGATACCATTAGAAGCTACCTCAAAGGATTTCTAGTTCTAGTGAGACATGGATAGATTTTATGTCTACAATAAATCTGGCAAGTGATCTTTCTGGCTCCTTTTGAAAATCTCCAGTGAGGAAAGAATGCATCATATCCCAAGGCAGTTCCTCTGCTTTTAACTAATTGTGATTGTTAAGAAGCCTTTTTTCCCTTGGTGTAAAGAAAAAAAAAACTATTTTTCAATTTTCACCCATTACCTAGCAATCTATTTTCTAAAACTGTCTTCAATAGCTATCAAAAAAATAGGAAAGAAATTTACATGGTAATTTTATTATGTATTTAAAAGTAATAGCAAGTTGTTCATAATAAATTTTCAGTTTCATGTGCAATCATCTTTTTTGAATTATGCAATGTTAGGGCAATGCTTGCTTTATCCCATAAAGTAAAAGCAAAATTAATTTTTAAATAGTGTGAGTTTACTTAACTTTAACTTTACTTAACTCCATCTTAAGTTTCTTCCTTTCCAGGCTAACCTCCATTTCCTTCAGCTAATCAGCACCAAGAGAAGGCAGATAGTGCTTCTGGCTGTGGGAATCAGAAAATATTTAGAATTATAAAACACATTTAAACTAGAAAGATCTGCCAAGACTAGTTCCCCAACCACATCAATTTAAATGAACTCCATGGTTTAAAATGAAAACAGAGTCCCAGAAATTGAGTGGCTTGCCTAAGGTAAGAGAAGTGGAAAATTGGCAGAACTAAGCCTAGAATCATGTCAGCACTATAGGGTGGAAGTCTGAGCTGTGACTGGAAATGTTTGCACCCAGAGCAAGTGACACACAATATGTCTTCAATTGATAACAGGGTAGCTAGGGACCATTTCATTGGGGCAGAAACCCTGAGACACCAGTATCCAGCTTCTTTGTGTTTAAGGTAGAAGGGTCCACCCCATAGCAATGTAGGATAAAGAAGGATCTTACTCCTGTACCCTATTTGACAAAGTATTTTCAATAACTGAGCACTAAATTTTGTACACAGTGGCAGAGCACCACTTACCCCGCCCTACTTTCAGGTCAGGTGAAGGACATTTCAGGAAGAGGTAACAGTATAAGGGAAAGAGGCAACATTATAAGGAAAACCTGAAAAAGGCAATTATGGTATTTGTTCAGGGCACAATGCATTTTTCTTTGCAAAAGTCACAGGATGTATCGAGAGGAATAGTGTGAGATGGGCCAGAAGGAAAGGATTTGATCGTAGCTGAGGAGGACTTTGAATGTCAGGCTAAAGAGTCTGAACTTTATTGAATGGAGTTAATAAAGATATACAAATTCAAGTATGTCGAGGGAAGATGGTTTCCATAAGTGCAATTCATTTAAAGTCGTCCCTTGCTCCCAGCATAGATCTTCTTTCTTCTTTCTATTTTTCATGAAATATGTCCCTAGGTATATTTTTCCCCATTGAAATGGACACCAAGAGCATGAAATGTCAAAATGAGGGCTTGCTAAACTACACACTTGAAATGCAATTTTTGCCTTCTATTTGCTTCAAATGCTTTATGAATGAGGTTTTTTTGCATTCCATATAAACAGCATAGATCAGATTTAATGTATACATAATATGCTGATGGTAATGAAATGTTCCAGGTGTTTCAGGCATTCATCAAAAGCTAATATTCAAGTAGAAGTGCCTATATGTATAAGACCAGAGTGTCTCTAGGTGCCAGTGTGCTTTGCATGTGTTTCCTCAGGCCTAAATACTCTGCATCAGGTTCCTTCAGCAGGTGGATTTCAAACAAAATATCATTACAGAAAGAGAGGTCTCAAGAAGACATGTGACAGAGCTTCATTATGTTATTTATCATGAGATAAAAAAATAGTTTGTGTGTAGAGGACTGGTCTTCAGAGTACCAGATGGAGATTGCAGAGCTGGAAGCAATGGATTTGGGAAAGTAACTATCATCTATCAGTCCGTCTACCTGTCTCTGTATCAGTATTATATACATAGATTATACACACACACACACATATGCATTATGTGCATTATATACATGTGTGTAGCCCATGGAGATATATCTAAATATAAATAATAAATGCAGATACATATACAGATGTATATAGGTTAGTAGCCATCAATATAGGTGACATAGATACGGAATGTATTTTATATGCTCTGTTAAGATCTGTGACTCTTTGTGATAGACACTTAGCCTTGGAATCAGGGATTCCTAGGGATAAATCCAGCCTCTGTTATATATGCTTGCTGTGTGACAAAGATCTTGTCATTTAATATCTCCATACATTAGACAGTTTCCTGAGGTCAAACATTACAAATGAATTGTTGATCTGTATCTATGTTGGGACTTTATATCTTCTTACACACCAAGTACAGTGTGTTATGTGCATATATAGATAGACAGATAAGTTTTCAGTGAGTTTTTCTTGAATAAGTGAAATGGGTAGATAGTGAGATTGAGTAGTAAAAAAGAAAATGTATATACATATATATGTGTGTATATGTGTGTGTATGTATGTATATATTGTTGCTCCAATTCTGAAATTCCACCATATCAAAATAATTCCTTCTTTTGAGATCATTGATTCTAAAAGGCTCCTTTAGACAGGATTGAATTGAATAATCTTGGGCTAAAGAGACTGTCAGTAGGGAAATAGACATGTTTTAATGAATGCAAATAGCTATGGATTTAGAGTATGTAATGGATTTAGAGTAATGAACACCTGGATTCAGGTCCTATATCTGACATGTATTAGCTGTGTGACTGAGGAAGTCACTTAGAGCTTCTGAGCCTCAGTGTCCCAGTATGTCAAATAGGTGCAATAATGTCTGCAGCATCTTTTCAACAGAGATATTTCAAGATTCTAATAAACTAGTTGTGTAAAGGACATTATAAATTTCAAAATATTTTGTCACCCATCGAATAGTATTTGTTTTAGAAGCAAGGGAAGCCAGGAGAGAGATCACTATGTTCTTCCTTTGTCTTATTTCTGATATTACAGAGGTCATTCTTTCAATGTTTTCCCCAACAGTTGTCCCAACCTGGGTTACAAATTCCTGTCATGCATTATTCAAGAATTTACTTTGGCTAACTTTCATCTTAACCTTTTGAAAAAGGTTTGGGAAAGGCACAGTGTGTATGTGTGTGTGTGTGTGTGTGTGTGTGTGTGTGTGTGTGTGTGCGTGCACAGGTGCAGTCTTTAAAAACTGGCTTAACACTCCCACTTGTGAATTTTGAGAAACATTAATCTTTTTATTTGATAACAATTCAAAAACTTATTGTGACTGTGATTGTTGCTATTTTTGTTATTTTCCTGACAACTCAGAGCACAGTCCTGGGTGGAGAGTTCCCCAAGGTCTTCAGGAAAAAAAATCAGACTTGACCTTTCTCTTTCGAAGATCAAGGGAGCTGGGATTAAAACCAAGAATCACCTACCAAGCAAAATTGAGTATAATGTTCCAGGGGAAAATATGGACATTCAACGAGGTGGAGGAATTTCAGGCATTCCTGCTGAAAAAAGCAGAACCGAACAGAAAATTTGACAATCAAACACAAGAAGCATGAGAAGGTAAACATGGGAAAGACATCATAAGGAACTAGTCAAAGTTGAGCTATTTACATAACAATATGGAATATTGGTATGTAAATAAAATGGAATATTCTATGGAATCAAATGGAATATATGTATATAT
>JAQQSW010003982.1:0-14555 GCA_028646575.1 Pseudocheirus occidentalis
ATGTTATGATTATTCACATTTTATAGTTGAGGACACTGAGACAGAGATTAGGTGACTTTCCCAGAATCACATAGCTGGTAAATTACTGTAGCTTGGATTTGAACTCAGATCTTCCTGACTACTCAACTGAAAGAAAAAAAGAGAAAAGATTTAGATAAAAACATAAAGGGGTACTAATAAGCTAAGCAAACTCTAAAACTAGGTAATCAGGTAGAAAATGGAAGGGGTGTTGAAGGCGAAGGGAAGAGTACCTATGGGAATAATGTTCCCTTAAAGTGGATTAAGCAAAATACCTGAAGAGACAAAGTGTTCTTCTTTATAGAGGAAGAGGCATTAAACAAAATCTTCATTCATTAAAACCAGTGAGACGAATGGATGAAAATGTTACTTTAAATGTGAATGGATTAAACAATACAATAAAACAAAAATAGCTGAAAAAAATTGGATAAGAAAATATCTCCTAATGATAGACTAGGGAGAGGACTTAAGAACCTAAAGGTCTAATCTAGTTCCCTCATTTATTTTTAACATGTATGTGTGTGCACGTGTGTGTATACACACATATGTATATATTTATAGATTTTAAGGAAAATGAGGGCCTTAGAGGTGACATGACTTGCCCAAATCTACACAGGTAACAAATAGCAGAACTATGAACCAGCGTCTTCCCATGAAAAACTACTTCCTACTGCTTTTCCCATGAAAAACAAAATCCTTGTTAAACACTGAGCTTTCCCAAGGAAATGTCAAAATAAACTTTAGAAATCCAGATGCTTTCCTCTCATTAGCTTCTTAAAGAGTGGCAGAGGAGAAGCTTCCTATTTGCAGCACTCCTTGTGGATACTGTATTGGACAGGAATTTAGGTAACTGTGAAGCTACTTGGACAGCACAGATATAATACCTGATGGGGAGAAATGGGGATCGACACTTAGCAAGGTCCAGGTGCAGTAGAGAGCATTAGAATGATAAAATCAGAAACCATCCAGAGTACTGTCAAAGCATGAGAAATGAGTTACTCTTCTTGTATGTATTTTGATCCTGTGGTTTTCCATGTTTGTATGCCCCACACACGACCATATTGCATTTTCCTTCTATCACCAAGGCTATATATGGGAGGAGAGCTCAGTGTTTGTAGGGGAAATTACCATTGCTTTATTTATTTATACTATGTTATGGTATGGTATGAATGTTATGGTGTGAAATACATTTGTTTTAAATAAGTGTATCCTCTGACCATGGAACTGATGTGTGAAAATAAACACATCAGGGGTAGGGGGGGGATTGGGTTGTGTTTTAGACGAGATTCTGATTCACAAAAGCATTTAGAACTTAGATAGGTCAGGGTGGATCAGAGTGATATCCTATAACAATTTTTTAAAAGTTATATTTGTGAAACACATTTACAAAGTAATTTCTTCGCAACTCTCTAGGATGGGTAGTACACATATATTTTAATCTCTTGCTAAATTACCAGGGGATTTTAAAAAATTTAAGCAATAACGCCCTGATCCAAATGCTGAGGGGGAAAGGAGGAAAGAAGGGACAAAGGAGTCAGTGTTAGAGTGAGGAATCTCAAATGCTGACCTTCCAGGTGTGATTACTGAACACTTAAAATGTGATCTATGAAGAAGGCAATCACAACACTTGAAGGATGATAGCAGGTGATAATCAGGATAGCCAATACAAATACTTCCCTCATTTTTACACCTGAGAGTCAAGGAGAAAATTTCAAGGTAAGCATTCTGATTCGTTCATAATGGTATCAAAAGAAACCATGTTCCCTGACCTGAAACCCTCTGCAAGGAGGGAAATTACTTCAACTCAGGTAAAAAGCATAAGCTACAAGAAAGATAAACTGCTTCATTGCCTTTTCCCAGTTAACTGTGGGTATGTAAGGCCATCAAAGGAGGCAATTTCAGGGATGAAAAAAGACTAAAGGAACTCTATCAACATATTATAACATAATCTATGCATTGCCTTGTAATCAATACCACATCAACCTATTTCCAGAATTTCAAGGAAAATCTCATTAAACAGGGGACGCAGGGTTTTCTTCCTACATGCTTGAAGAAACTTCTAATATCCAAAAGGCCACAATGTTAGTCGTTGGTTATGCTCACAATGACTCTAGTGGAATTGATTTGTTGGCAGTAAATCATAATGCTTTTGATTTTAAAATATTTCCAAGAACAGTAAAAACAAACACTTATAAATGCTATGAACATGGTATTGGCATAAAGGGAGGATCAGAAATACTAATTCTACCTTTCTCTTCCAGCCCTTTGGAGTGAAACTCCAGGAAGCTGATTTGTAGCAAATTACCAGGCATTTTCTCACTCTAACTTAAAGAGCATTGTAAACTGAATTCAAAGAATGCTATATGTCATCCCTGGCTATGTGTATTTCCTATGCCAATAGCCCTCTGACCATGCGAATCCCCCTAAAAGTAAGCAGTGAGTATACCCACAGTTTGATTTAACCAAATGACATCAATTTGCTTTTAAAAGGGAAATTAATTTTGAAGGTAAGGCAATAATAGGCATATAAACATTAATCTCCAACACCTCAGGGGCATGTCCTCCCTGTCTCATCAAGAAGAGTGAGGTCAGAGTACTCAGTAAAATTGGGGTTCTCATACAGAATAATTTTTTCTTCTACTTTTGAAGCTTAAATACTGTTCTAATTTTAAATTTTGATTTTTCATTGTTGTTATTGTTGATTTTGTCTGGCTTTCTCTTTAGCAAGCTTCTTTATGTTATTATTCAATTGTTATAAGAATTAGTGATTTTGAGCATGCTCATTACAGCAATCTTAGTTCTGATCCGTATCTAAGAAAAGGTCAACAATTTCGTAATTACTGTAAGATATTGCTAACTGGAGCTGGCATTATTATTACTGCTTTTAATTTGCATTGTCAGAAATTATCAAATTATTCATTTGAGGAATTGTTCTTTGATGTTTAGACAAATCCGCATTACAGAGAAACTGAGCATATCTGAGAATGGTATTAGAAAAATATTGTCAATTTATGAAGACTGATATTCATAAGGGAATAATGAATAGAATTTGAGTTTAATAAGGAGGATGTTATGAGTTTCATAAAGATCAGAGAATTATGGGACTACAGAAAAGTATATGTGGGAACAAAGTCAGGAGCATCTACCAGGGATATTCTCTGTGAATTCCTAGTTATTCACACATTTGAGGATATCTGAAAAAATCCAGATAGAGAACAATATTTGGAAATTAGTTCTCAGTTCTCCATTTGTGGGAAGGACAGAGTTAGCTAAGGCATTAGTGAAGGGCAATGACTCGGCACAGCAACTGAGGTTTGGATTTGAAAAATAGGTTTGGAATTTAACCTGAATAGGACTTTTCCAGGAAGAAACATGCTTGAATCATGTTGAGTGTATACTGTTGGTCAATGTTGTTTTTCCTACCATCACTTAAATATCCAAGGAAGAAAAACTCAGTGTAACTACACTGGGCAGAAGACCCAAACATAGTTTCACAATGGTCTATAGAGTCATTTCATAAGTAAATCAAATGGTGAGAAGGTCCCTGAAAGACACAGAGAAGCATCTATAGCTGGTTTGTTGATTTTATATACATTATCATGAACAGAAAAGATAAATACAATTTAGGAATAATTTCATGGAAGAGTTCCAGTGCCCGTGAGGAAGACTTCATAGAGGACTATGGTGAACTGCTTAATGGAAATCTTAAAGGAAGGGCCATGTTGGAAATGTTTAACATCTGGTTCTCCAGAATATGGTCTTATAAGTTTATGAAGAATTGGCTAAAAAAAAAAAACCCAAACCAAAAAAACATGTTACCTGCTTGCATAATGGAAGCGGGAGACTGCAAAGACTTCTATCTCACCACATTTTCCTGTGACCAAAGAGGCAAATGAGCTAGCACTCATTGAGAAGAGTTCGCAAAGCATTAGACTAACTCAATTGGTTCCTTGATGCAGGAGTGTATCAGACAGCATCCTTGTAGAAAGCCTTCCTTTTGGAAGGGGAGATGGAAGTGACCAAATTGATAATTCCTGGGAGAGAACTAGGTGCAACATTTGGGGGATACCGAGGAATTACAGAGGCTTTGTGGGCAGAGAATCAAAACAGAGTTTTCTAATTTCACTTGCTATGAGCTATCTATATCACTAACCTCCTTTACCTCTTTTCATTGCCCATTCTAATCCGGTTTCTCGTTCTAACATTCAAATGAAACTGCCCTCTCTGAGGTTCCCGCAATCTCTTCATTGCACCTTTTCTCAGTTTTCAAACTTCTTAATTTCTTTGTTGCATATGACCCTATTGACTACCCTTCCTCCTGAAGGAAAGTCCTTCTCCCCCTTTACTCACATGACCCTAATTCATCCCTTATTGCTTCTTATTACAGCATCCTCCTATTTGAATTCCCAGATTACACATGCTTTTCTTTCCAATCCCACCCTACACATAGAGACCAATATAAGCTTCCTAAAGCATGGATATGGCTATGAAATGCTTCTGGCCAACAACTTTAAGTGACTATTTGTTGCTCCTTGTGTAAAATGCAAACTCTTTGGTTTACTATTTAACTATTTTTTTAGTAATAATTTTTTAATAATAGTAAAAATAATTTTACTATTATTTTGCCTTTTGCAAATTGACTCCAGTCTGTAAGATTGTTTGTCTTCTGGCTTCCATGGGAAAAGGTTGATAGAGAAGGAATGGATGAATAGAGGAATTGAGACAAATAATAAGGAAATAGTACGAGTTGTATGGATGGGAGGGTTGGACTAGTGAAGAAGACCAGAGATTGAATTTGAGAGGAGAAATTGAGGGAAACATGAATCTCCAGGTCCAGATACTGGCCTAGATTCTGTTTCTGGGTTCTGCAAAAGAAGATTGAAAAGAAGGAACAGGTATCAGGTAGGATTAAAGAGCATACAAAAGTACTAGAGAGGATTACAGAGGATCAAGGAGGATTATGCCATAAGGACCTTAAAAAAAAAGACTCAAGATGGCTAAGATGAAGTTAGTTACTAAGAAAAGGAAGTTGAGTTGATTGTCACATTGTCAAGAAGTGAAAATTGAGTGCACAAAATTTAACCAAGTGCTTAAGGTACAAGTGCAAAGAAGGTTGGAAATGTCAGCCAGTATGGAAGGTAAGTGAAATTGTATAGTGACTTACATTAAGACTGTGACATTTGTGTTTGCCATGGAAGAGAGACTGATTGTTATGTTTGTTCTAAGTGAAAGCAAATCTTCCTTCCAAAAATGGTAAAGGAATCCAAGGAATGTCTCTCTGAAATTCAAATTGTTATTTTTAAATTAAGGCTTCGATTGGAGGGGGGGAGGGAGGAAAAGGGATTTGAAAATTAGAAAAGGAAATGTGACCTAAATTGCCAAGCTGGGTATGGTGGTATGTTTGTGATCTTTGCTGCTAAGGAGGCTGAGAATGGTGAATGACTTGAACTAGGTAGTTCTGAGTTTCAGCACTTAAGTAGATCAGGTGTCCCCACTAAGTTTGGCACTCGACTTATCAAGAAGCTCCTAGGAGATAAAATTTAAAAAGGGGGACAATCAGAAAAGCTCTGGTCTAAAATGTTTGTAAAGGTATACACAAAGTATAGTCAAAAAGTAAGCAAAAGGAGCAAAGAGACAAATTTAACCTGTTAAGTATCATTAAGACATAGTCCTATGGAAGTTGACTGGAATATGATGCTATATGATTCTATCTTACTCAGAAAAATCAGAACGGTTAAAAGTGAGAAGGATTAGCATTGTATATTAAGAGAGTATATTTCTATAAGTGGTTATAAGCCTGAAATAATGGAAAGAGACATGAATTTGATGCTAGGAAGATGTGGGTCAAGGCCTTCCACTGACACACACTGAATGTGTATTCAGCAAGTTAATCTTTCAGTGGTGTAGGACTAGGCAACACCAGAACTTTAAGTTACAGAGAAAGAACTGATTTGAATTTATGGAATAAGTTCCTTACTGAGAACATGCTATGCCATTCAAATAAAATGTCCGATTCCTATCCTGTCTCAATCCTTAAATGAAGAAATCTAGGAACTAGAGAGCATTTAAAAGGGTGAAGGTAAATTGTGAAGGAAACAAATGTGATTTCTCCCCCCACCCCATTAGAGTGTACTATAGATCATATGAACAGAAAGAAGAAATGGATTAGGTGTCTTGGGAAAAAGACCCCAAGCCTGGGCACAGAGGCATTATATGGCATGCATTTCTCTAAATATCTTCTGGAGCTCTCTCCTCTCCATCTCCACTTTCCCTCTTCCCTTTCCTCCTCCTCCTCCTTTTCTATCTCTCTTTCAGTTTCTCTCTGTCTCTGTGTCCCTTTCTTGAGTGTGTACACACACACACACACACACACTCATAAGTAGAGCAGTTAATAACTTCTTAACTTACATCAGTGATAATTTCAAAGTTCAATTGATGGAAAAATCAAACAGTAAGATATGCTGTTCTGCTACCAATTCTCACTAAGGAGGAAGAATTATTGTTGGGGTAGAAATTATGGGAAACATTGAGGGGTAATGGCCATTTACTTTGAGAGTGTGTCAGAGAGGACAGAAAAAGAAAACCATAGTTTAACATGTCTAACCTTTAGAGACCACTCAGCTGAGCCCACAGTGGTCAGAACACACAATCTTTTTTGTATTGTACCCTAGTTTTGTGAACAGAATTCAGTCTTGGGGAGCTCTGAATCTTAATCATGGAGATTAGGATCTTTATTTTCATACTCATTGGCTCATTCAACCAAAGACAATCTCAGTGAAAATGCCAATTTTATTTAAAAAAAAAGTTATAACTGGAGTCTTGAGCTCCTACAGAGGGGAATAAAGAGACTGGTAATGTACAACATAAACTAGATATAGAGGAGGTAATATATGCCTACACAAATGCTTAAAAAAGGTGCTAAGCAAGAAGAATGAGCACACATCAACAGAATGATCATAACAGAATTCAACAAATTAAAACTATTGATAGAATTGACTGGGAGGCTGATATTGAACATTCATCAGAATATAAATGAGTTTTGTGATATTGATCATTAGGTACCTCAGATTTCACCTTGGCATTGAACCGTCCAACTTTGGGTTAATTTTTTTCCTGGTGACCACTCTCTCTAATGAAGCTTCCCTTTCTGTCATCCCAAGCTGGCTACAACTGAAACTGTAAATAATTTCTCTAGTCAGTGCTTCTGCTGCCACTGCTATGCTGATGGATGACGCTATTGCTGTTCTAATAGAACTTTTTGCCCTTCAGACTCAAAAAAGTTATTTATTCAAGGAAAGGAAGCACAAAAGAAAGAGAGGCCAAAAGGCAAGACATGAGTTCACTGCTACATGAAAACTTGTAGTGAATTGAGTAACAGCCCTTTACCCCACCTAGAATACAAATCGAAGCAGTCCATATGTTTTAAAGTCCAAATGTTTTAAAATGCTTTTCTTTTTTTTTTTTTTTGAGGGTGGATGGCAGGGCAATTGAGGTTAAGTGACTTCTCCAAGGTCACACAGTTAGTAAGTGTGTCAAATGTCTGATGTTGAATTTGAACTCAGGTCTTTCTGACTTTTGGTGTAGAAATTATGGGACACATATTGTATGACACACTCACAGCCCCCTAGCTACGCACCCCCTAGCTGCTCCAAGTTCACTCTTTTATATCCAATGTATATCCATGTCACACAATCAATTTCAAAGTTCTTGAGAGAGACCTTGAGAGTGTCCTTGTATGTCCTTCCTCTGACCACCATGTGAATCTTTTCCCCCCTATGTGAGTTCTTTATAAATCTGTCTTTTTGGCAAGTGTACATTTTGCATTAGAACAATGTGGCCAACTCACAGGAGCTGTGCTTTTTGAAGCAGAGTTTGAATGCTTGGCAGTTTAGTTCATGTAAGAACCTCAGTGTCTGATACCTTATCCTGCACACGATCTTCAGAATCTTCCTAAGACAATTCAGATGGAAGCGATTCAGTTTCTTGGCATGACACTGCTATACTGTTGAGGTTTCACAGGCATACAACAATGCAGAGCACTATGGCTCTGCAGAGCTTCAGTTTGGTAGTCAGTTTAATACTTCTTCTCTCCCATACTTTTCTTTGGAGCCTCCCAAACACTGAGCTAGCTCTGGTAACGTGTGCATCAACCTTATTATCAATGTGTACATCCCTGGAAAGTACAATACCAAGTGTACTTTCTCACTTACTCACATAAGTGAACTTATCCACAGCATTTGAAACATCTCCATTTGCTATAATTGACGGTTCCAAGTACAGATGATGTGGTGGTGGCTTATGGAGCACCTGGGTTTTCTCAGGGTTAATTGTTAGGCCAAAATTAGCACAAGCAGCAGATAATTGATTCATACTTTGTTGAATGCAGGGACTGCATTGAGTGCACAATCATCTGCAAACAGAAGATCACGCACCAACATTCCCTCCCCTTTGGTCTTGACTTACAACCTTTTCAAATTGAAGAACTTAACCATCAGTGTGGTAGCTGAGCTTGATACTGTGTTCATTTTCATTGAAAGCATTTGACAACATGGCTGAAAACATCATGTTAAAAAGCACAGGAGCAAGCACACAATCTTGTTTCACTCCATTGGTGACTGGGAAGGCAAGAGAGCATTATCCATTATCCAGAACCTCGGCAAGCATGCCATCATGAAATTGGCAATATGGATGTATGTCTCTGATCAACCAAATTTGACATAATTTTCCATAAGCCCTCATGACTAACAGTATCAAACAGATCTACAAATGTGCACAGACTTCTGCTCCTGGAATTTCTCCTGGAGTGTCATGTAGCAAACACCATATTGACTGTTCCTTGGCTCTTTCTGAAGCCACACTAGCTCTAAGGTAGATGACCATCTTCTGGGTGAAGGATCAATCTATTAAGGAGCATTCTGGCAAGAATTTTTTCAGCAATGACTAAGAGAGAGAGACTCCCTGCCTGTGATTTTCACAGCACAATCTATTTCCTTTACCTTTATAAAGATGGACAAGGGAGGCATCCTTGAACACCTGGGGGATAGCCTCATTTTGCCATATAACCTGGAAAATTTCAGTCAGCTTTTGTATGAGCAATGGACCTCCTACCTCGTAAATCTCAGCTGGAATAGAATCAGCACCATTAGAGCAGATGAAAAGCTGCTGGGGAGGAAGGGCAAGAAAGGCCTCCCAGAGTAGGGTACAGTTGAACTAACTCTTTAAGGAAGTCAGAGAAACCAAGAGACAGAGAAGAGAAGATGAAGAATTCTAGGAGTAGAGGCCAGCTAGTGCAAAGACTTGGAGACAAGTAATGGAGTGTTCTAATCAAAGTACTCTGAGCAGAAGTACTGCAGGAATGTTGAATGTTTGCAGGAGAGTAAAGTGTAAAAAGATTATAAAGGTATGAAAGAGGCTAAAAAGCTTTGAGTGCTAACAAATAACTTTATATTTCATCCTGGAGGTTATAAGAAGTTGCTGAAGCATTTTGAACAGGCAATGAATATGACCAACCTTATACTAGAAAAATTACCTTGGCCCCTGAGTGAAAAATGGATTAGAGTGGGAGCTAGCTAGATGTTTATTGCAATAATTTTAGTAAGTACTGATAAGGCGTTAATTAGTTTTGTGTCTGTGTAGTAGAGAGAAAGGGAGCTATATGAGTCAGAGGAATTAACATTATGCAATTATGTTAATAACTATATATTAATTTGTCATTCATCCTTTTCCTCCTATTTCTGTTAATACCGCTGTCCAGAAGATGTCAGCCAGTCTCTGAAAGGTGTGACTAAGTGATAAGATTACTCCTAGACCCCTAGGCACATGCTCCTTAACTAGGTTGGACAGGACCTCACCCAGTTAAGGAACCTAATTTCAGTTCAGAGCAGAAACAGAATCCGGGCTGGGTAAGCTATTACCAAGGGGAAAGAAATCCCTATTCTTCATCCCCTCCATTAGAGTTAGAGCAAGCCAACTTATGAAGGAGAAAATTAGCCAGAGAGGTCCGGATAGAAATTCCTTCCTTTGTGCAGATTCCTGGAAGCTGCTGAGTCTAATGATTGAGCCACTTTCTTGGCAGGAAGAGCTAACAACTTTTAGCCAACCTCCTCATTAAATATCCACCAATCAGAGTTGAGTTTCATTTGTCAGTGGAGTTCCTCATCAGAAGGTATACAGTTAAGGTGTTTCAGTGTCTCTCTTGACATCTTTGGTTACCAAGAGAAACCACTGACCATCATTTTATTGATTATTAGCTAGTTAATAAATTAATTATTAATTACCTGGAAACTGTCTCTCAGGAGTTTTATTAATTACAGGAGAGATTTTGTGAAGGTAGGAATAACAAACTTTGGCAATGGTTTGACTCTGTGGGATGAATGAGAGAGAAATTGAGGATGACATCAACCATGATGCTCTGGGTGATAGGAGGAGGGTGATTCCTTTGGCAATAATAGGGAAGTTGGGAGGAGGATGAGGGGGATAGAGCACCCGAATGGGTGACTGAAGACACAGCAACAGGATGGATATACTGTACGTACTACGATGTACTGAAAGTGTAAGCAGGCTGACAGCTGCTGTCACCAACCAGATGACACAGTGGGTGGAGCCTTGGCCCTAGAATCAAAAAGACCCAAGTTCAAATCTAAGCTTAGACACTTACTGGCTATGTGAACAATTATTTTACCTCTGTTTACCTCAGGTTCCTCATCTATAAAATAGGATTAATAATATGACCTACCTCCCAGGGTTGTAATGAAGTTCAAATGAGATAATTGCAAAGTACAGTGCCTGGCTCATAACATAAATATTAGTTGTTACTGTTAAAGTATCAACAGGCACATGTCTTATTAGGAAATTAGATCATGGAATCAGGGAAGTTTGGTTAAAGGCAGTAAGTTGCTACCTAAGTAGGCAATTTTATTTTTCACGTCAAAGAATAACTGCTATTGGAGCTGGTGTTCGAGGACAGGATTCTAATTTTGAGGGTTACTAAGATGAACTAACACAGGAATTCAAACACAGTGTGGGAGGGTGCATGGTAGGCATCCAATGAATTTCTGTTATAATATAATATAGGTACAGCTAGATAGTACAGTGGATAGACTGCTGGACCTGGAGTAAGGACGACTTATCTTCCTGAGTTCAAATCTGTCCTTAATACCTGTGTGACCCTGGGCAAGTCACTTAACCCTGTTTGCCTCAGTTTTTTTCAAGTGTGAAATGAATTGGAGAAGGAAATGACAAATCATTTCAGTATCTTTGCCAAGAAAAACCCATAAGGGGTTGTGGAGAGTTGGACATGACTTAAAAATGACTGAACAACAGCAAAATGATACAATATGTCACCTTGGTCACAAGGAACAAAGGAGAGGTCTAGTATATGTGTGTATATATATATATATGTATATATGTATATATGTATATATATGTATACACATATACACATATATGTAAATATGTGTACACACACATATATATAAACTAGACCTACTCCCTCTGAGAGAGGGAGCAGAACAGAATCCTCCCAGGCCATGCCTATCTCCTCCTACAAGGATTGCTTCGGGTGGGGTGGCTTTTTGACCACCACCCTCTCTTCTGATTACTCCCTTTTTCTTAGACTAAGGGGCAGAGCCTTTTTGCATGAGAAGGCCACCCAAAATTCACTGAATTTTTCTCTCTCCTGTTCCCAGGGATTGTAGATTTAGTGACCAGCAGCATTCTCCTTCATCCTGAGTGCCAGAGGTGATGACACAGCCATCACCACTGCTCTTGTCCAGTGTTCTGTCATCTCTGTTGCAATAAGCTGAATTCTCTATTCCCAGCTCTTTCAAGATCCCCACTGGGGTGTGTAATCCTGTATAATTCAGTCTCGGGTTGCCATATATAACATGTTCTTTACATCTTTGATAAGAGAAAAAAGAGTTGACACTACAAAGCAACAAACAATGCCAGCTGAGGGATCCTCACTGCTTAGCATCTGTACCTCCTCCTCTCATTTCTGGGATAAGTCCACTTCCTTTAGTCCTCCTTTTAGACACTATCACTTTCAAACCACTATTTAGAATGCCATAAATTCAGTATTCACAAGTTTGGGGAAGAATATAGAATATATAAATCATTTCACATTACTCTCTTCACTTCTACCACAAAACTGCTCCAAGTTTTGAAAGTGTTCTCTGATCTAGTGATAGGTAGGAAACTCCACTGTGCACATAACATTAAAACAACAACAACAAAAACCAGGTTTTGGTGACATGACGAGATGAAAATCCCTCATTAAAAAGCAACTCTGACATTTGAAAAGGTTAAAGATGTTCTTTAAACATAATTTCAACTGGTGAAATTGAAGTGGCTGAAAATTGTAATAACATTTTCTTTAGGTCAATAGGATTCTTTTTATCATGAATCACAATATTTTCATGTGCCTCATTTCTTGCTTTCCAAGCTTTGGCTCAGAAATAGTCAAAGAAGTGTCAGTAGTTATTCTCAACTTAGTTGTACTCCCTCCCTTGTTTCAATGATCTATTTCTCTAATATTGCCAGTTGAAGATGAACTTGGGCTTTACTGACACATATGCAGCAATTAATAGTATTTGAAATATTGATATTTTCATGTACGATCTCACTTCTTCATAGACCACGTTAGTTCCCTGTGAAGTCTCATCAGAGAAGCTGGGCAGATTTAGGAGATCAATGAAGTCCTATTTCCTGATTCTCTCCCTATTCAAAGAAAGAAAAGCTTTGATTTCTGAAGGAGTCAGTATGTTATGTGTGAGATTGTATACAATTTTCATGACTGTAACAATATCTTACCACTTAGGCATGGGACTACAATTTATGCATTTGCATAAACTTTAAAAAGGCCTTCAGAAGATTGTCCTTTTTCTTTTCCTTTTTTTTCCCTGTTGGTAAAATGTCAGAAGTATTTCTGTAAGTAGGTCATTTATGAAAATTCATGATTCAAAGTTTCCAGTTCTATTTATCTAGCCTTATTTTCTCTCCTCCAAACTACATTCACAGATCACCAACTGCCTCTTGGATACCTTGAACTTGGTGTCTCACAGACATCTCAATTTCAAATGTTAAAGACAGAATTTATATTTTCTTCCAAACCATCTCCTCTTCCAAACCCTCCTATTACTCTTTAGGACGCTGTTATGCTCCTAGTCACCCAATACTCGAGTCTCATTCTTGACTCTTCTCTTACTCACCCCACATTTCTAATCCGTTGCCCAATCTTGTTTCTAACCTTTACATCATCTCTTATGTACATACCTACTCACATGGCCACCGATTTAATTCAAGGCCTTACCACTTCTCACTTGCACTGCAAAACCTTTCTAAGTGATCTTCCTGTATTGAGTTTCTCCTCACTCTGATCCATTCTTCACTCTGGTGCCAAAAAAGATATTAAAAAAACAAGTAAACAAACATTTGCCTGATGAAGTCTCTTGAGTTTTGAGCTCCAAAGCTATTTATTACCCTCTTGTTGTCCCCCTCCTCCACCCCAGGTGAATATGAGTCCTCAGATTTTGATTTAAAGCTATTTAGAACTTGGGCCATGCCTCTTAGCTAGTGAATTTCTTCCTCTGCCTGATTGCTATGGGGGATGTTGCTGCTTTCATACTGCTGCTGTAGCTGGTGCTCTGCTTCTGAAAAGACGGCCTATAGACTACAGGCTACAGGCTACAGCACCCCAGGGTGCTGGTGGTAGCTGGGTCTGATGGGCATACCACAGATATTCTTTTTTGTTGTTGTTGTTGCTTTTTGGAGGACAATTGGAGTTAAGTGACTTGCACAAAATCACATGCCTAATTTTTGTGTTAAGTGTCTGAGACCGAATTTGAACTCAGGTCCTCCAGACTCCAGAGCCAGTGCTCTATTCACTGCACCACCTAGCCACCCCCACCACAGATAGACTGTTTCAGAGACTGTGCAAGACTATAATCCAAGGCGTAAATATCCTTGCCGATATCAATGAGTATTGTTAAAATATGTTTGTTTCAAGAGAGTTGAGACTCTGAATCCTTGTACACCATCATCCCATTCCAGGGAGTTGGGAGGTCCAGCAGGCTTGGAGATCTTCAGTGTACAAGCTTTTATGCTGTGTTTCTCCCTTTCTCTGACTTTTTGGCTCAAGCCAGACTTGGTATTATGTAATGGATGAGGAACATGTATTCCTATCTGTGCATCTGCCCTTCTTCTTGGGATACTAGGAATAAAGAAAATAATCATTGTCTATGTTGAAAGCATCCGTAGAGTGAAAACCTTACCGCTTTCTGGAAAGATTCTTTACCACTTTTCAGATTACTTCTCTGTTCAGTGGCCAGCCTGTAAGGAAAATATCCCAAATATGTGGATCTTGGGCGAATAGTTCAACAGATAGTGTTTTCAGATTTCTGTAGTTAACTATGGTACTTTTTTTAGTAATAGAGGAGGAAACTGATGTGAGAGAGATGCAATAACTTGACCATGTTCACACAAATAGTATCAGAGGCAGAATTCAAAACCAAGTGTCTCCTGCCTCCAAGTCCTGTGAT
>JAQQSW010003983.1:0-14555 GCA_028646575.1 Pseudocheirus occidentalis
CATACATTCATACATACATACACGCATGCACACATACACATATAATCCCTTCAACTATCCTTATAATGAGAAAAGTCTCATGAGTTACAATGACTATTTTTCCTTGTAGGAATGTAAATAGTTCAACTTTAGTAAGTTCCTTATGATTTCTTTTTCCTGTCTGCCTTCTCATACTTCTCTTGCTTCTTGTATTTGAAAGTCAAATTTTCTGTTCAGCTCTGGTTTTTCCATCAAGAATACCTGAAAGTCCTCTATTTCATTGAACAACCATATTTTTCTCTGAGGCATTATGCTCAGTTTTGCTTGGTAGGTGATTCTTGGTTTTAATCACAGCTCCTTTGATCTCCAGAATGTCATATCCCAAGCCCTTAGATACCTTAATATAGAAGCTGCTAGATCTTGTGTTATCCTGATTGTGTTTCCACAATACTCAAATTGTTTCTTCCTGACTGCTTGTAATATTTTCTCCTTGATCTGGGAACTCTGGAATTTGGGTATAATATACCTAGGAGTTTCCTTTTTGGGATCTTTTTCAAGAGGGAGATGGTGAATTCCTTCAATTTCTATTTTGTGATCTAGTTGTAGAACAGTGGTTCTCAACCTTCCCAATGCCTCAACTCTTTAATACTATTATATGGGTGCATCTGCATGTGGGCAAACCCACCTGGAGATTGATAGAGGAGTGGTGTCTTGTTTCCAAGGACCATTGGAAATATGTGCTTTCCAATAGTTTTAGGTGAACCCTGTGACCCCTATGAAAGGGTCATTCTACCCATGGGTTGAGAACCACTGTTCTAGAATATCAGGGCAAATTTCCTTGAGAATTTCTTGAAGTGTGATTTCCATTTTTTTTTATCATGGCCTTCGGGTAGTGTAATAATTTTTTAAAAATTATCTCTCCTTGATATATTCTATTTTCCAGGGCAGTGGTTTTTCCAATGAGATATTTCACATAGTCTTCTACTTTTTTTTTCATTTGTTTTAGATCTATTTTATAGTATCTTGATTTCTCATAAAGCCATTAGCTTCCATTTGCTCTGATTGAATTTTGAAGGAATTATTCTCTTCAGTGAGTTTTTGAAATTAATTTTCCATCAGAGCAATTTGACTTTTTAAGGCATTCTTATCCTCGTTGGCTTTTTGGGCCTCTTTTGATATTTGAGTTAGTCTATTTGTAAGGTGTTATTTCCTTCAGTATTTTTGGAATCTCCTTTAGCAGGTTGTTGCTTCACTTGTCATGATTTTCTTGCTTCATTTTCATTTCTCTTTCCAATTTTTCCTCAACTTCTTTAACTTGATTTTTTTAATGCCACGCATGAGCAGCTACTATGAACAGCTTTCAAGGTTCTGATTACACAGTATAGTGAACACTCGTTTATTCCATAACAAATCAAGGCAAATGTTCCCAACAAATCACAATATAATATTCACAACATCACATCTTATCACAACAAATCACAAACAATGTTCACATCTTAACATAAAAATGGCCACATAGTTTTCACCAAAGTGGTCAAGAACAAAAGAACAATCTTCCGGTATTCCTAAGGGAGTTTACCTCCTTATTTAACCATTCAATCATTTCACAATACAAGTCAGTCTTCCACTCATGGGGCAATTATAGGTTAACTTAATCAGTCACTTATCTAGCAATCAGTCACTAAGTATGGTAATCACTAAACACAATCATTAGAAAATTACACAAACCCTCCATTCCATGGTCTCTAATAAACTTCAGTTTCATCACTGAATTCAATATCCAAGGAGAGGTCTTTCTTTCATCTTGAATCAGGGTGGTCTCTCAGATTCCTTGGATCCCCTTCCTTGGTCTCAGCTCCTACCTGAATCCAACAGTCACCTGGATTCAGAGGCAGACAGCTCCCAGGTTCTTGTCAAGCCCTCAGGCAGTTCTTATTACACACTAGGGTCCAGCACATCTCAAAACCTTCACAAATTTTGTTGCTGGGAACTCAAGGATCAACCAAGCCACAAATAAACAAAGTATTTCAGCTGGCCCTAGGACCCTGAAGAAATCTGAGCCTTCCAGGTGGTCTTCTTGGCTACAAATCTCAGCCTTCCAGGCAACCTTCTCAGCAGCAACTTCAGCCTTCACCAGATTCTGGTCTCATAGAAAATTCCAACTCAGTTCTTGATCTAGCAAGTAGCAGCCAAGCTTCCAGATGCTAGGAAAATTCTGCTTCTACCACCAGGGGCCTGCCAGGTAAAAAATATTCTTGATTCTGACTGTCTCTCTCTGGGGCTCTTCTTATATACACACACCCATTGGCTTCCTGTCTCATCCAATCCTTTTCTGTTATGTCAGCAACAGGAGACAGAGTTCACACCTTTTGTTTCTTTCACAGAGGTACTTAGCCCTTACTTACTGCTGCCTTGACATAACAAAAAAGGGGGTCTTCACTTTTAAATGAATTACTATTACAATTTTCAAAATACTTCTTGAGTTCTTCCATGTCCTGTAACCAGCTCATATTTTTCTTGGAAGCTTTTGATGTAAGAGTTCTGACTTCATTGACTTCTTCTGGTTCCATGTTTTAATCCTTTTTGACCCCCCAAAAAGGATTCTGTGGTCTGATTGAGCTTCCTCTGCTTGCCCATCTTGGAAGTCAACTATTTGACTTTTGGAGCAGGTAGGAGGTGCAGTGAGTAGATCACCAGACCTGAAGTCAGAAGGATCTGAGTTCAAATGTGCCTCAGACACTTGACACACTTACTAGCCATGTGACCTTGGGCAAGTCACTTAACCTCAGTCGTCCTGCCTTCCCCCCTCCAAAAATAGCAATTACTTGACTTTTGAGGTCTTTGCCGTCATAGAACTCTGATTCCAGAGTGCAGAGGGCTATGTCCCAAATAGCTGGGGTTTTTGCAGATGTTGTCAGAACTATGAGGAAGGCATCCTCTCTTCACATGCCCCAAGTTCTGGCACACTGTCCACACACCCCAGGGCCACCACCCAAGACTGCAATCCAGATCCAGATCCAAACAGGTCAAAGGAAGAGCAATTACCCTCTAAATGGTTGCTTGGTCCCCCTGTGATCTACCAGCCAGGAGCTCCTGAGGCAGCCACACAAGAACAGCTGCAGCCACCATGCATCTGCCACATCTTACCCTGGGGGCAGGAGTTGGACCATGCTCTTCTGTTACTCTGTTCCAACGGAGTCTCCCACTGATATTTTACTTTCCCTTTGGCATTTATGGGTTGAGAAACTGGACACCACAACAGCTACTGGTGATTCATTTTCCTGAGGCCTGCTCCAGCCAGTATGTGCCAGGGCTTGGGGCTGCCCCAGATCTGGTTGTGGGTGGTTCATGTATGACTGTGCTTGGCTGCCAGTGTGGTGCCATAGACCCTTCCTGTGGGCCTGCAAGGCTTCCTTCAGTGGGATATTTGTTTTTCTCTGTTACTTTGTGGGTTCTGTAGCTCTAAAAATTGCTTAGTCATATTTTACAGGTATTGAAGCTGTTTGGAACTGGAGCCACACAGAGTTCCAGTTTTTATTCTGCTATCTTAGCTCCATTCTGATAATGATATCATAAGAAGCCTTTTTACATCACAAGTTCACCTAAAGGACAACTTTTGCTACTACTCTGCAGGAGCCTACTTAAGCAAAGTCCCTTCTATTGTTTTATTGTCCACATCCAGCTTGGGCCTCCTGGCATTTCTGCTTTATTATTGGTTAAGTGCATTGATCATATCTGAAATTAGATGGATGTGGGTATAGTTGAGTGGATGGATACACCTGCTTAAGTTTATGTGAGAAATATAAGTACATTGACATATATGTTGTTCAAGTGAAAAATGAGCATATATGAAGAAGTTAGGATATTGAGTTGGGGTCAGGGAAGGGTGAGTGACTAGGTGAGTCTTCTATTCAGTGGGGTCTGTAACAGTGAGTCTGATGTTCAGTGGGTCTATAATGAAGTTTGCATATTGGGGCTGAGGGTAGCTTATTGAGGATTCTATTATATTTATCACATTGTTCCTCTAGATCAGTGGTTCTCTACCTTCCTAATGCCATGACCCTTTAATATTTGTATGTGGGCATATCTGCATGTCAGTGGACCAGCCTGGAGATGGATAGAGGAAAGGTGTCTCAGTTCTTAAGACTATAGGAAATGTGTTTTCCTATGGCCTTAGACGACCCCTGTGAAATGGTCGTTTGACCCCAAAAGGGGTCATGACCCACTGGTTGAGAATGGCTGCTCTAGATACTCTCAAGCTTATCAGTGTCTTTCTTAAATTGTGTTGAACTGAATACAATACTCCAGATATGTTCTGACTGAGATTGAGTTTATTGGGGATGATAACCCTTCTTTTTTTGTCTTCCTTGACTTCTACTTTTTTTTTGGAATAAAGTTGATGAAATGTAACTCACAGATACATACACGTGTGTCCATATATGTATATACATGCACACATGTGTATATGCATATACACTTCTACATGTATACACATATATGCCAACATATATGTAAAGAAAAGAATATATTCTTGTGAGATACATTATATTTTTAGTGCACATATGTGATTTAGGTTTTTATCTTGGTGTTATTTATAACTATTATTAAGTGATAGAGAGATAAACGTATATTGCTATGTATTTCAATTTAGGGAATATTAAAAAAAAACCTTTCAGCCTCAGTTTCCATAAGCACATGATCACTTATTGTTTATTCTATCAATGCTTCTCCAGCCTGTCACATAAGAGAAGCTTAGTACAAAGAATAGCCACCTTTTTTTGTGATCACTGCTTACCAGGTTGGTCTATTCCTCAGAAGTTCATTGTTATGCCACATTATTTGAACTTGTGTTCTAGTGTAATTAAGAGTTAAATACCTACCTAATTGAGACAAAATTGAGGACAAAGAAGATTTATGATTCAAATTATCCAGAGAATTCCACCTGTGTCAACTTAGCCTTTGTAATGTTTGTATTATGAACTATTAAGACTTTCTCTACATATCGCAACATGAAGGCTTGGGCAGTTTTCTGAATAATTCAGATGAAAAACCAGCTCTGCTTCAATTATCAGAGCAATTAATGGCAAAGCAGAATTTCCCCCTGAGTCAGGTAATTGAAGTTCTGTAGATTCGGCTTAATAATTCAAGTGACAGCTTTCCCATCTTATTATTATCTTATTATTAAGACACTTTCATTGAAATGGTTACAGATACATTTAACATGAAAGTTATTCAATACATTGTTATGTTATGACACTATGCACCTTATAGTACCTAGTATCATATTTTATTATGTGTCATCTATTATATATAAACCTTCGGGAAGTTCATTAATAGAAGAAAAAAAGAAAAAAAGACTTAAAATAAATGTACGTTTAATATTAGTAACAAAATTTTGTATGTTCTTTTAAAAGTTCTAATTCTATAAATAACATTTAAATGCCAAATAAACATTTATATGCTGGAGTTGAAGTATATTTCTGTCCATAGTTTTCATTCCATTTACAATGATTTGTCTAGAAGTGAGAGCTTTTTTTTTTCTTTTAAGATTTAGCTTCAGACTTGGAATTGTTCTTTTTCTAATTTCAATTGAAATGCTTGTAGTATAACCTTAACAGTGTACCTCTGCCTTTTTAAAAAAAGTACAGTATGAAGATACAGGCTAATGAGGAATTTCCAAAGTAATTACTTTTAACAATTATTAATGCCAAGAACATTTGCTACAAACTTTATGATCAATATGGATCCATTTCAGAGATTTCCTAAGATCTTATAACACTTTAAACAATTCAGTGTGTATGGTTATTACTTTTTTTGGAATTTAAGAAAGAAAACATTCTTTTTAATCTTCATGTAGTATTAATGGCCCATCTTTCCCACCCCCAAACACACACAAAAAGTTAACTGCTTAGCAAAGATCATTTTGCCATAGTTTTTCTCTCATGAAAGATGCTTTTCTTGTCATTATTTTTCTTATAATGCAAAAAGAAACAAAAATATTTTTTAAATTAATCTATGAACATTAAGAAAGATTAGAAATTTACATCAAGAAAAAACTGAGTTCAATTCAATATGCTTAGTCAGTTTTAGAATGCCAAATGGCACCTACATTGCACAGTGGATGAAAAACCCTGAAGAAGACCTGAGTTCAAATTTCAGCCTTTCATTCTTACTAGTTGTGTGACCCTGGGCAAGTGGTTAAACTTTTGTTTCAGTTTTACCTTATGTAAAATGTAGATAATAATGACACCTAAGACTTCCCAGGGTTGTTGTGAGGACAAATGAAATATTTGATGCTAGCAATAAACACCCCATTTGTGTGTTTGTATGCATATATACACACATGTATATTTAGGTATGCATATACATACACACATCTATGTATGTATATGTGTATGTATATAGGCGCATACACACATACACACATGCATGCATGCACACACACAAACACCATAGGTCAGTTTCCAAAAGAGGCAAATAAAATATGCGGTTTTTTGAGTCTCCTAAAAAATCTATTGTTTAACCAGTATTTACTTTCAATTTACTTTCAAATTTGAATTTGGAGTAGGTCAAATTTGTCTGAGTCCTTTCTTTTTTCAATTAACTTTTGTGTATTTTTTGTTTATATTATTCATTTCCACAAAATTTTAAGTTACAAATTTTCTCCCTGTCTTCCCCTACCCACCACCCAAAGAATAGCAATCCCACTGTATAGCCCCTCCCCCAATCTGTTTTCTCCTAAATCCTCTCCCATCACCCCTCTGACTTTCTGGCAAAGCAAGATAGATCTCCCTACCCCAGTGCCTGTAAAATTTTATTTCCCAGTTGCATAATACTACTACTACTACTACTACTACTACTACTACTACTAATAATAATAATAATCTATTTTAAAAATTTTATTTTAAAACTTTAAATTCTAGATGCTTTCCCTTCCTTCCTCATCACCTAGCCCCACTGGAGAGCCCCACAAGCAATTCAATACAGGCCATATATGTGTAGTTACCCAAAGCATCTCCACAGTGGACATTTTGTGAAAGACTGACTCTATTTGCCTCCATCCTATCCCACCCTCCACTTGTTCTATTCTCTACTTTGTCGGTGTCCATTTATGTAAGTGTGTTCTTCTAACAACCCCCCCCCCCCAACCTGCCTTCCCCTTCATCATCTCCCCTCTCATACCTTTCCTCCCTACTCTCCTGTAGGGAGAGTGTATGTCATTCCCTCCCCAAGCCAAATTCAAGGAGAGTAAGGTTGTCCCACTCCCTTTTGCCTTTGTGTTCTTCCCCTCCATTGTAGCAGTTATCCCTTGCCTCTTCTATATGTGTCTGAATCCTTTCAATTAGACTAAGAACAGGTTTAAGGTTGCCTTGAATTTCAATGTCTCATGTTTCAAGCTGAGGAAATATCCTAGTTCTCAGAGTGATTGCAGTGATTGACCTTTATAGCCCTCCTTATATAGAAGTAACACATAACACATAAAAATGATGCTTTATCTAAATGTCTTGTCATTATATCCCTCCCATCCCCCTCCTTGTCCTATCTGAGTATCCCTGAAGTATCAACATGAACATGCTAGGATTCAAACTGAATATAAGAATGCAGATGTTTGGCTTTAATTATCTTTTTTTGAGGGCCTAAAGAACTCTTTCTAAGAATGTGTGACATTTGCTATGCCAACCACAAACCACATTAACTTCCTTGTCTGTGTCGTCCTTACCTAAGTATTGGGGAATTTCAATAACCAAAACTTCTATTATGTACTATCTTAATTTTGAATTATTCATTTGTATATGTATAATTTCATTCTTTTTCTCCCTACATGATCTTAAGAAGAAAATGTGTAGATTTAATTGAATTAAATATATGTGCTACAACTTGTCATTTACACCTTAAGCACCATACCATAGTGAGAAAATGACATTAGCATGGGAATGAGGAGTCATCTCTTCTTATTCTGAATTTGGTGCTAATTTGCTATATACAAAATAATGGTAATGATAGCTAAGGTAAGCATGCTTATATTAAGTAAGCATTTCAGATTTTGGAGATGTTTGGTTCCAAGGTGAGTCATTAGTACTATTTTTCCATAATTTTCTTGAACTAATTTAACACAGGAGGAAGAGAATATAGGCAGTGGTAACAAAAACCATGATGATGAAATGTACTTTTTTTTCAAAGCTGCAAAAAAACGCTGTTTCCCTAATTGCACTTTTGATCTTCATTCACCCCTACATTTTCATCTTTTTTTATGTCACCTTGATATATGGCATTGTCTTTCAATTAATATTTCTCTTAGCACTATGCCCTGTTCTTCATAACAGCATGCTTTCATATAATCTACAAATAATTCTAGTTTTAGCCACCCCCAGTTAACATTCATTTCATTTTATTTTTTGGCATTGTATTTTGCTTTAGAGTTGTGATAATTTTATTTTAATGTGATTGTTATCATCTTTATTGTGAAAATATAGCACATTTATTAAGTTCTTATGGAATAAAATCATGAAGCATGTATGTTATAGTGTCCTTTCCCCAGAAATATAAATGTTTTGTTACTTGATCTCAAGGTGTTTCCAAGTTACAGAAACTGCTAGTATTCAGGTTGTATCTCCACGATGTCACATTTCTGAGTTCAAAAAAAAATTGGAAAATTTTAAATTTTCTTTTAAATAGAGAAGATTAAAGTTCATAGCTACTTATCAAATCAGAGATTTTTCTCAGTACTCCTCAAGACTCGGTACTTCAAAGACTGCTTCTTCCAAATGGGTCCTTAATTCAGATTAGAACAGAAGCACCATCAGGTTTTACCCAGCTGCCATGTGGCTATCTTGGACACCCATTGTAGTAGCCCAAGAAGGCTGTGTTTTTAGCTGTTACAATTTGTTCTACTACAGATTTCCCACTCTCTGGGATTAGTTCCTTTATTCCAACATGAAGTAAATTAAAACAACAACAACAACAACATCCCTTACAACCTAGAGCAGACATTTGTTTTAGTATTAAATATCTTCCCTGGAGAAGAAAAAAAAGTTCCATCAGATGTTGTAACCAGGCAGACTTAAAATCCAGGGCTAACCTGACAAGAGCAGCATGGATTTAAATACCTTTGTAAAGTAGATACACTGTCAGCCTCAGGGATACTATTTAAAGCTTAAATGTTCTATTTTCAAATTACTTTGGAAAAAAATCAGCATTTGATACTGAATAAAAGACAAAGATAAAAGTATTAGTGAATGAAAATAAGTTCATAAAAATGAAAAATAACAGATATCAACAAACTCATATTTTGCAAGCTTAATCAAAGAGCCAGAAAAAAAACAATAGATTATAGTAAAGATTTGAGCATGATTGTAACAGTTTCTTTCATATGGCAAATATTCAGAGAAATTTGCGCCCCCTCCATTGCCATCTTTGACTATCTTTTCCCAGAAGGAAAGAAAACTCAAAATATGTCATAGGATCATAAGTTTAGGCAGATTAATAGCAGCTTTTCATCTAATAGGTAATTGTATTATAATAGCACAAAATGTTTGATGTGGTAGAAGCTTTTGAGATCATCAGGACCAGTTGGAGCCCCTTTTAATTAATATTAGAAATACTGACATTTTCCTCTGAAGTTAGGGTGTGACAAAAAGAAGGAGGGCTAAAAGAAGAGCTGTCCTGTCTTCCTTAAATAAGGGTTATGGCAATCAGATTCCTAATAAATAGCAGGACTTTCTGTTTGTTTGTTTTGTTCCAAAGTTACGATTTCGTGTAAATAGACAATTATTGATATGGTAACTCCCTTCAACAGATGGTGCAAACTAGCAATTAAAATCTACCTGGTATTCTTAGGTATTGTCTATGGTAATGAAAGGTCAAATAACTTAACCATGGCTTAACCATGGCTACAGAGCTCATTTGTGTCAGATGTGGGATGTAGGACTAGAACTGATTTTGTTCTTCCAAAACCAGTCCTGTGCCCATGCTTCTTCTCAAGAAAAAAGTCTGACCCTCTGAATTTCTTGTTAGAATAAATACATGTATAAGATTTAATATGTCCCATTTTGAAGAAATTGACATTCAAAAATAGCTACTAAGCATCAGATTTGTGTAAATCAGTATGCTAAGCATTAGGGATACAAAGACCAACATGTTTTTAACCTTTTTCAATGGATAACCTTTTTCAACATAATGAATAAGTTTACAAAATATTTTGAAGAGGAAGAGACCACTAACAACCATAGGGATTAGGGAAGGTATTCAGTAGGAAGTGGTACCCAAGCTCCTCTTTCAAGAAAGCTAAGGATTCTAGGAATTGTGGTTTCTAAGCATTGTGGACTACTGGTATAAAAACATGAAGGTATGAAAAAGAAAAAAAATTTCAGGATAAGGTAAAAACAATCTGGTTTGTTTGGAACTAGAATATGTAAAGGGAAGAAATGTGAAACAAGTTTCTAAAAATAAGTTGAACTATATTGTGCAAGGTTTTCAATGTCAACCTAAGGAATTTGTATTTTATTCTAGAAGGATTAAGATTCCAATATTCTTTAGCAGAATAATAACATGACCAGATCTATGATTTAGGAAGATTATTTTGGCAATTGTGTCACAGATGAATCAGAGAGGAGATATCTTAAATACAGGGAAACATCCTTCAAAAACTGAGGAAATAGGCTAAATGACTTGCCCATGGTCACACAGTATTAGTACAATACTGATCGAGATGTTCTATTCTTCTATTAAAGTGAGAGAGGAGTCAAAAGGAGGTTCTATCCCCACAGAATAAGTAAAAATCAACCAAGTATCATTCTGTTTGCCACAGTGCTTAATGTTGTCAAAGAACATGGTTCCTTGACCTCAAAATAGACCAGAATTTTCCTGTAGACTATTCCTTCAATGAAATGTAAATGTTAAGAGTTTCTTTGATGATGAAAATAATCCTATGAGTTCTCCTTTAGGCAGATCAGAGTTACCAAAAGGAATAATTAGGACAAGTGACTCTTCCTTGTTGAAGACCACAAATATATAAGTAATGCCCACTTTGTGATAGAAGAAATTAAATTGCTGGTGAAAGAAAAAATCCATATTTTAACAGGATTTTCTATATATAAATATACTGTACCTTATATTTATGTCCTATTTAAATCTATGAAGTAATAGCAATGCTGAATCCAATTTATAAACAATGTCTTATTGTTCTAAGCATATCTAGGCACTCTTTCTGGAAAGGACCGCACATCATCTCAATGGACTTCAGGGAATCATTTTTGACAAATATGTAGCAGTGAGGGCAAATGTTGATGTGAACTTTGCTAATGGAGCTTCATTTTATGATGGATAGCAAATTTGGGAGGTCAGCAATATAATATCAGTTGAAGGAGAACATAAGGACACATCATTTATCCATGTTGAAAATTCATGAACAGAAGACATTTAGTTTCAATCATGATAAACTGTCAGGGTGAAAATCACTTGAGTGTTTCCTGGCACATTCTGTTTCATAGCAGTCATGAAACTGACATGCTCATCATTTCAGGTTTGGCATTTGAAGTACTTGTACTATCTATAAACTAGAGTGTAATGAGGTATAAGTCATTAGATTGTGATCTAGGTATATTTTTCCTGATTCATGGACCTGAAGATAAACAATTGAGTCAGACAGCCATGGCAATAACATCTCTCCTCTAGAAAAATAATTTTGCTGATATTCAGATTCCTTCTATATAATCTCAATAGTCTCCAGGGGTGCAATCTTTAGACATAAAATCCTGGATGAGCTTGTTTAAAGTCAGCATTCAAATATGGTCAAAGCAGACATGCCCCATATTATATGAAATAAATTCTGATCTCCATTGTGATCCATCAAAGCATCCTGGTTAATATAAATGAAATGTTTAGAGCAACCTCTTCTTTCTGCCAACAGGTCTAGATGTGTGGACCCTTTCTGGAGGATCATCCTCTCTTTCATATAAGCTAGAAAAAGTCATGGTAAAGGGTGATGGAGAGATGATATATGGATAGCTCTTTTCTCCTGTACTGGCTAAAAATGGCAGAATTAGATTTTTGTAGTAGACCTTTGTGGACTTACTTTTTTTTCAGCAAAAAGTTTGGGCTATGCTTTTCGGATATAACTCCAATGTGTATACTAATTCTTCAAACAAATAAACAGATTTGATTCAAAGGAAGGGCAGATTTCACACAGTGGCTCCCATCTGTTTATGTACAGTGATAAAGCAACACGCACTGAGAAAAAAGGGTGATTAAAGTGAAGTGATACATTGTAATACATAATCATGGGCAAATTAAGAACATACAGGAGTTTCACTTTGCTGCAATAAGAATAATGTTATTAGTGATGTCTCTTTCTCTTGAAAAATAGAAAGGTGAACTTGATGACTGAAGGGAAAATAAAATAATGCATCAGAATTTAAATTTTGCATGAAACTAGCTAATTCATTGTTAGAAGTTTCCTTGGCTACTCTTAGCTTATTTATGATCTTTCACAGCTTTGGTCTCCTTTGACCACTCCTGAACTCATGGTTAATAAACAGAAGAATGTAGAAGAATCTCAAAGACTCAATTCAACAAATATTTATTATCTACTATGTGCAAGGTACTTTGTAGGAATTCAAAGATGATTAAGACATAGTCCCTTGTCTCATATTTATGAGAAAAAGCAACTGGTTATCAAAAATAAGTAATAAAAAGTTGATATTATTATGCACTGCACTTAGATTTCTAATATCTGTTCATGCATATATACATATTACTGAGAATGCTGTAGACACATTTTTAAATTTAACAACTAAGCAATAATTCATAAACCTTTATGTCTCAGACAACTTGAAATCTTTGCAAACCTTCCCACTTTTAATCTACTACTAGTGTAGACAGGAAGCAATTAGCAAATGCTGGACCACTTTTAGAAATAAAGAAGTCTCTCATACTGATAGTTTTACATCCTGTTATATTTTTTAACATGGTAATTACTTATAGGTATCCCAATCCCTGCAGGCCACAAGATAAAGGTGCATGGAGACTAGCCAGAAGATATTTATGGGAAATCACTCCATAGAATCTATCATTGAATTCTAAAGAACACTAAACAAAATTTACGTCATTGTTTCTCCACAGAGCATCAAAAAACTTCAATGTGTTTCAAAGATGCCCTTAAGTGTATTGTGACTTTTGGCTTTTTTCTCACTTTTCCCAGAGAGTAGAGAGCATAACATTAGCCAATCATAAAAGGAACCACTTAGTAATTGTCTGTTACATGATGGGCACTGGACTAAGTCCTAAAGATATAAAGATGGAAAAAAATGAAGCAATCTCTGAATACTGGGACTTTACCTGTTCTGGAAGGAGACATGTATTTAGCAGGTAGGCACAATAGATAGAGCACTGGACCTGGAATCAGGAACACCTGAGTTCAAATATGGCCTCAAAAAGTTACTGGGGGGGGGAGGAAGGGAGGAACCAAGATGGCAGCATAGAAGCAGCAAAGTTTTGCAGCTCCCACACAGCCACCTTAAATATCCAGAAAATATGACTTTAAACAAATTTTAGGGCTCCAAAACTCACAAAAATACAGAAAACACATCTCTGGCTGAAGGCAGCTCAGCAGGTGGGGCTCATCACAGCAGGCTGGGAGCTGAGCACAGCCCAGCCCCAAACCCTGGCCTGGACCAAGGGTAGTCGGGGAAAAGCCACAGCTGTAATCTAGAGTACAGTGGATCAGCAACACCTGGGGCAATCTCCACATTTATAAAGCCAGGTGAAACAAAGCAAAGAGAAAGGTCAGTGGAATTCAAGCTAAATTTTTGGGGAAAAAACCAGTCTGGCCAAACTGCCCCCAGGGCAAGAAAGCAGCCCGACCTGGCTCCTTCAGAGCTCCTGGCCTGTGGACACCGCAGCGGGGCCAAAGCAATTGATCAAAGGCTAAGCACTCTTGTGTTGAGCAGCCTGGATCCAGATTGTGGTCTTCAGTGGTGGTCCTACGGTGTGATTTCATCAAGCCAAAGCTGGTGGGGGCTGCAGCACCCCCTAATAGCTCTGGCAGCTATGAAAACCCCAGCAATTTGGGACAAAATCAACCAATTAACTGACTGGCCAACAAAAGAAAAAGGAAGCAAACTAAGAACAGCAATAAAACACTAGAACCTTTTTTGGGGACAAAAAGGATCAAAGCATGGAATGTGAAGAAGACAACACAGTCAGAACTTCCACACCAAATGCTTCCAAGAAACATGAAGATTTCCTACAAGCCATAGATTGACTTAAAAAGGACTTAGAAAACCAAATAAGAGAAGTGGAGTAAAAATTGTGAAGATAAATGAGAATGATGCAAGAAAGAGTCAACAACCTGACTGAAGAGAATAACACCTTAAAAAACAGATTAACTCAAATGACAAAAGAGGCCCAAAAAGCCAATGAGAAGAAGAATGCCTTAAAAAGTCGAATTTTCCAGATCAAAAAAGCATCTCAAAAGCATTTTGAAGAGAATAATTTGCTCAGAATTAGAGTGGAACAAGTGGAAGCAAATGACTTTATGAGAAACCAAGATACTATTAAACAGTTACAACAAAGTGAAA
>JAQQSW010003984.1:0-14554 GCA_028646575.1 Pseudocheirus occidentalis
TTCTAGTAGGGGTGGGTGACAAGGGAGGAATAGACAGAATCTAGAATTTAAAGTTCTGCAATACCTGCAACTAGGAATTAAGAGATACAGGGGCTGGTATAGGGAGATCCCTCCTGCCCTGCCAGAAAATAGTAGAGCAGAGCAGGGGAGGGGCCATACAGTGGGATTGCTGTTATGGGGTTGGGGCAGGAGCAAGATGGGGAGAAAATGTGTAATTCAAAAATGTAATGAAAATGAATAATGTAAACAAGAAAGCAAATAAAAACTAAATTAAAAAAACAAAAAACAAAAAAAAAGAAAAAAAACCAAAGTGATTGCCAAGGTGATTGCTTTTTAAACTATATTCAGGGAGAATAGGTCTAGAACTAGAGGGAATCTGGAAGTCCATGTAGTTCAATGCCCTAATTTCCCATGTTTTACAGAAGGCCAAGAGTCTTGCTCCATATCTGTTAATTGGTAAGTTTATAAGTATCTGAGTCGGCATTTGAACTCAGGTCTTTCTGAAGTCCTGTCCACTATGCCATCTCTGCCACCTACCTGACCCACTCTACCATGTATCCCACTCATCTGTATTGGAAATGGTGTAGCTATGACTCTTAAAAATCTTTCAAGGATCGGGTCAAACAATGATCCTTTTTGCCAAGCTGAGGGGTATAGTTCTTTTACCCCTGAGAGGTGAGTAAAATCTGGAGGATGACTAGAGTTACTAAAGAAAACCCAACACATCCTCCAACTCTGCAGAATGGCACTGAAACGTCAAAACATCATCACTGGGGATTGCTCAAACTTCATATTTTTTCAAAGTATTTGGAAATAATTTGTACATTGATTTTTGCTCAGCCTAATAAGGAGATGAAGACAGTGATACCTCAATTAACAAATCTTCTGGGAATGAAATTTCTTTGACAATAAATCAAATGTGTGTATGTGTGTATGTGCGTATTTTAATCATATGAAACAGAGCTGCCTACATCTACAATTTATAACCTATCTTCTTGTTCACAGCTGCTATTAATTTCTGCCTAAATGAAAGTAGAGAGGGCCCATACTAGGCAAAGAAAAGATGGGAACTATCTGAAATTTTTTATTTTTTCCCTAGTCTCTGTTTTATAACATTTTCCTTCCTAGGTAGCAATCTACATTCCTCACAAGTGCACTGCACTGCTAGTGGCCAATGTGTAAGTGTCTGAAAATGTTTGCATCCCAGTTAGTTCTTGTTCAGTCATGTCCAACCCTTTGTAACACCGTTTGGGGTTTTCTTGGCAAAGATAGTGAAGTGGTTTGCCATTTTCTTCTCCAGCTCATTTTACAGAGGAGGAAGCTTAGGCAAGCAGGTTTAAGTGACTTGCCCAGGGTCACATAGCTAGTAAATGCCTGAGGCTAGATTTGAACTCAGGAAGATGAGTATTCTTGATTCCCAGTCTAGGGCTCAGCAAAAGGAGACAGAGTTCACACGCACAACCTCTGTCTCTTTCAAGCACAGGAGAAAGAGTTCCTACCTCTGATTCTTTCACAGAAGTACTTAGTCCTTAGTTACTAAGGACTAATTATCTACTGAATTAATTACCATTATAGTATTCCACATATGGTTCATGTAGTGCTGGTTGGTGTTTTCTTAGTGTTAATTGTTAGGCCAAAATTAGCACAAGCAGCTGAGAACTGATCGATACTTTATTGCATCCCACCTTCAGAAGCTCAACTGAAATGACTGTAGAAAAATATAAATATGTATATTTATTTAGAAGTAATATTTAATTTTCACATTATCTTCCTCATTAGACCATAAACTCTTTGAAAGCAGGAATTTTTTTTTAACATTTCTTTGTATTATTAGTGCTCAACACAAAGCCTGGAACATAGCAGGCTCTAGACAAGTGCTTACTGATTGATTTGCATATGTGCTTGTGTATATTATATGTGAATATTTGTATTTTTTACAAAAAAAGATAAATTTAATCAAGAATACAGTTCCACAAAGATAGAAAAGTTACTGTAAACATTACTCAACACTTACCTGACATTACCCATGCAATTTTTTTGTGTGTAGAGGATATAAAAGAACACAGGTTTGCAAATGATGGTTATTTTTACTGTGTTTGGTTTTGGTGGGAAAATTAAAACACAATTATGAATCAGTGGCCCACCTTGGTTACTTCAAGGAAATCTGCCTTGAAATTTGGGTTAAACTATCAAAATTTCTGTGAAATACATACATTTTTCTGTTCAGATACAAGATAGTTGTAAGTACAGAGTCACTTCGCAACCCCCATTATGAGATTTTCATAAAAACTTAATGAAAAAGGAAAAAAAATGCAGGTATTTTCTAGGTTAAAAAAATCCATGAAATTTCAAGATTTTTTTTTTACTTCAAAGAATCTTGATAGGTTTTTTTTCTTTGTCTCTGAACTAACCAGATGTTACCTCAATAGACTCATAATCTCACTAATAAGGGTATTATTTCCATGAAGCAGAAGACAAAGTACCCACTTCTCATCCTTTACAATCCCAATCCATATCATCCCATAACTACTTCACAGAGAATTATCCCAACACACTAGAGTCATTGTTCTTCATTTTTAAATATTTCATTGTAATCACTATAGTAGTACTCAGACTATCCATCTGTTATCTCTCACTCTCAATGGATGATTGGCCTATTTTCGTTCCTAGTCACACAATTTGTGTGGGAAATTTTACCTTACTTCATTTCTTAAGAGTAAATTATGAATTACTTATACCCACTTATACCCACTGACTATTTCTCCATTGCTCTTTGGGTAACTCACATGTTTTATTCTGCCTGGATTATAGAGCTAAAGTATTTGCGGTCATAAATAATTGCTAGGAGAACAGTGTTAAAATAATTACTTCTTTGAAAATGCTTTTCAATTTTCCAAATAAGATCCAGTCAGCTCACTTATTCTCATTCTAAGATCAATTTATTCCCAAGCTATAGTGCTCATTCATAATATGACTAATGATGGAATAAGTGAAGGCAAGCCCATGGCACAGTCTGTAAAAAGCATTACTCTACAATGTATTTTGTATACATTTTTGGTGGATTGCTTATGAGCAAACATGAATATTACTGAGGAAATGCATGTATTTTGGGAACCAAATTAATACATTATCATTTTACCAATGAGAGCAACTGGAAGCCCATACAATCTATAGAGAAATCTTCTCGAAGATTAGTCAAAGTTTTGTCTTTGGCCCTCTTCTCTCCTTTTTCTACATTCTTTTCCTTGTTATATGCTCTTATAACTCTAAAAATGTCTACACAGAAAGATGAAAAGTATCTATATCTTTAATCCTCATCTCTTTTCTATGATCCACATCTATATTTCAAACTGTTAATAAAATATTTTCTTGGGTATGTTATATGATTTAATCAGTCCTGTCCTTACTCACAGCATCTGCAGTATGATGGTAGAAGTTACCTTGGAGAGCATGATCCTTCCTGGCTTATGCCTTGTTTGTTGATGATAATGAAAGGATCTTTAGATGGATTTGTGGGTGTAGCTATCAAGTAGTATGATCTTATGATGTCATCCAGAAACACCTCTTAAAGGAAAGTCTTTAAGGTACCATTAAAAAAAGTTTTCAAGTGCTCTGTCCTTCTAATTATTTTATTTCTTTGCCTCAAGTGGGAGGTAAGCTCTTCATGAGCTATTTCTATATTGTATCTTTATAGCTTAGGTACAGTGGTTCTCAACCTTCCTACTGCCACAACCCTTTAATACAGTTTCTCATGTTGTGGTGACCCCCCACCATAAAATTATTTTTGTTGCTACTTCATAACTGTAATTTGGCTACTGTTATGAATCATAATGTAAATATCTGATATGCAGGATGTATTTTCATTGTTACAAATTGAACATAACCCACAGGTTGAGAACCACTGCCTTAGGACATTGCCTTGCATGTAGTAGATGCTTAACAATACTGAACCAAATGGTCAAATATCTATAAATAAAACTAAATAAGTTCTGAATACTTTATTTCATTACTTTCTGGCTTTTTGAAAACTAGACTATGAAACCAGTGAATCTATGAGAAAATTGTTTGGGGTACTTCTATCAGTATAGACTGTAACCCATTAATGCCTTTTCATCTTATTTGATCCTTCTGTCTCTCCCCCTTCCCCCCCATAGATAAATTATAGATGTGTAGAATAGATTTTAGAAAAGGAAACAAGGATTAACTATGTGATTAGACTGAGAGACTGGTTTTGTTCTGTTAACAGAGTTGAGATTTTTCATTTCAAAACTAACCCATTCAACATCTTCAAATGTCAATTGGGCATGCCAAAGGGGTAGATTTTGCTTCCAACTAGTTGGAAGCAACTAGTTCATGGAGATTCAAGCAAGAACAATGATAAATACATGTCACCTAACTAGGAAAAAAATCCAAGAATTCCTTTCTCTCTTCCCAGGTTTATTTTTCTTGCCGGGAAGAGTAAAAACAATGCATCATTCTCTCTATCCCCTCTAGTTCCAAAACTCTTTTACTTATTAGAGTCATAGGTGTCTATATCTAAATAGGGTATTGTCAGGCATAATATTCTCAATTTAAAGAAGTCATTTGTGATAGATTTTCATATTGCTATTTGTCTAGACATTTTTTTCAAATTTCACCTATTCTCTTTGCTGTAGATGATGAGGGGGTGACTTCACAGAATCACAAAGAATTTTAGAACTTGAAGGAATGTTAATGCCATCTAGTCCAACCATGCCCTTGTCTCATAAACAACAACAACTAAGAAATACATCCCCACTACAACATACCTAAAAAATGGTTCTCCAGGTTTTTTTCAATGGAGAGGAACCTGAGGCATCTCATTCTACTCATAGATAGCTTCACATTGTTAGGAAGTTTATCTTTACATTAAGGCTAAAATATTTTCAGCTGCTACCCTTGTGTTTCTCTCTCTTGTGATAAACCAAATCAGATGGATACCTCTTTCATTTAATACTCCTTCATGTACTTGAAGATAGTCATTATATTCATCATGAATCTTCTCTTCTTCAGATTAAATATACCCATTATCCTGAACTTTTCATTAAATAGCAAGAACTTAAGACCCTCCTCTGGATGTTATTTAGCTTAACAATGTGTGTTCTAAATTTTGATGCCCAGTAACGTGGTGCTCCAGATGTGGTATGGCCAGGGAAAAGCACACTGGAATTGTTTGTTGCCTGCTTAATCCTAGAAGTTACATGACCCTTAATGTGTATTTTACTGAATGAAATTCAGTACCACACAATGTTTTTTTCAGCCACTTAATGGTGTAGGCAGGTAAGCAGTGAAGTGGATAAGGCATTGGATCTGGAGGCAAGAAAACTCCCTTTAAAATATGACCACAGAAATCTACCCTGGACAAGTCACTAAACCACTGTCTGCCTCAGTTTCTTCATCTGTCAATGGATATAAAAACAGCATCAACCTCAGAGTTGTGAGAATCAAATAACATAATATTTTAAAATGCTTGACACATAGTAAGCACTCTCCAAATGCTAGTTATTAGCTATTCTTATTATTATTACTCAAAGATATTAAGTCTCTCTGGTTAAGAAAGGTATTCAATGCCAAAGGGAGCATTCATAATGCAGTGACAGAGAATATGAAAGTAGTATTGACAACAAAGTTTTCAGAGTTCAAACTATAGGACCTTAGAAGAAAATTGCTTAAAGTGAATTTGAAAGTTCACTTGCTTTCATTCTGAAATGAATTCAAACCTAGGTGGTCTCAACCATATAGCATATAACTTTCTGCTGTAACACTACTAGAAAAAAAGGCAATATAGAAAACCAGTATCACATGAGAAATCTGTTTGCTGAAGTAATAGGCCTTTTAAATAATGTTTTGCTTTTTACATAAATTTCAAATGCAAAGATAATTTGGTATGATCATATATTGGAAAGAGAAAAGGGTGGGGGGTTGCCAATACAAATTATTACTTCCTATATTCATCTTTTTTGTAATAAAATGTTGGCTCTGGGCTAAGTTCTCAAACATTCCTTGAACTGGATTACAGGATAACGTCTCCAATGTACCATTCATGAAAAATGAACCAATAAACACAAATCATTTAACCTATTTCACTGTCTCAATTTTGCAAAGTGACCCTTTCTTAATGTTCATTTATATTATGCAAAGCATCTGTTTAGATGCATATGCTGCATTAACATGAGTTTTTTGCACATGCCAAATTTATATGGAGGCCATAAAATAGGCTTGATATTAACGACACATTCCTTTTTCTGCAATTCAAAATGTATAGTCAATGACAAAATATTTCTCTAGTGAGCAATAAAGCTAAACACAGTTAAAGTGTGTTCGATAGCCCACTCTGTCTTTGAGCAAGGGTCAGTAAATTACATGGTGTTCATTCTGCATAATAAAATGTTGGCCTTGGCAGCTCCCTAAGCACCAGATAAAATAAATAATTGCTTGGCCATACTAAGTCCTATAATAATAACAAGTGATATTGCCAAGTAAAGGTTACTGTTGAAGGGAGGAATACATTTTAAAGTACATTTAAAGAGGTTTTTTTTATCATCCATGTTACCATCTCACCACTGATCAATGGAATCAATCAATCCTTAATGGGAAATTTTTAACATGAAATTAGCTTTAGTAGAAAATTTTAACATTCGTTTAAATTGTTCTATAAAAGGAACCAATAAGGGTTCAATAACATTGTTATATAACTGTAATCTAACTCCTTTTTGAAAAAAATATCACTAATCTGGTAGAAGAACAGAGAGCTACCACATCCTTCTGAGTACTCTCTTCTTCCTATGTTACACAAACTGTATACTCTTCAGCCTCTCTAACAAATACTTCTTTGTCTTGTTTCTCAAGATTTTTTCCCTTGACCCTCTTCATCTTTCCCCTTAGTCTTTCCATTGGAAATCTCATTCTAACAGCTTTAAAAATCACCTCTACATAGACAGATAACAGACAAAGGTCTTTAGTTCTGACCTCCCAGTCTGGGCTCCATATTTACATTCCAAATTACTTATGTTATCTGGACATCATATTCACATATTGATAACTGTTTCTGTGATGCCTCTGTCTGTATATTCTTTCACACACACATGTGTACTCATCCATCCATCCATCCATCCATTTGTTGATGTTTGTTTCAGGTGTACCCAACTCTACATGACTTTATTTTGGGTTTTCTTGGCAAAGATACTGGAGTAGCCTACCATTTCCTTCTGTACCTTGTTTTGCAGATAAAGAAACAGAGGCAAACAGCATGAAGGGATTTGCCTAGTGTCACACAGCTACTAAGTGCTTGAGGTTAGAGTTGATGCCCTTAATAAAAGGATCTGTTCTATGAAGTTTGGATTCAGTCAAAAGGCCACACTTGAGGACCTAGAAGGCCACATATGGCCTTGTGGCCATTTTAAATCTGTACTACCCTCACCCTCCCTCTGCTACTTTTTTCTACCACTGTTATTATTATTTCTCTCAAGAGCATGATTTATTCAGTTTCTCACGTTTGAAACCTTGGTGTTGTTTTAAATGTTTTCCTTTTCCTCACCTCTAATAACAAAATAAATATCAAGTTTTGTCAATTTTACCTTCGTAAGTCCCTCACATTCATCTTCACTGCCCGTATAACCAACCTAAGGAAAAGTAGATAGATCACTGTGCCTGGAGACAGGAAGACCTGAGTTCAAATATAACCTCGTACACTTATTAGCTGTGTGCCTAACAAATTCTCTTAGCTTTCACTTTTCTCATTTCTATAATGGGCACAATGACAGTATCCACTTCCCACAGTAGTTGATTTCAAATGAAACTATATTTCTAAAGAACTTAGCACTGTATTTTGCACATAGTAGATACTATATATTATTATTATTATTAGTTCATACCCTAATTATTATTAACTTGGAGTACTAGAATAATCTCCTACTTTCTCTACTATAGTGTAGAATAACTTTTTTCATTTTAATACATGCATGTGTTTAATTCTCTTCTGTTCTATCGTATACTCACTTATTAAAGTTCAAATTCCTTTATTATTTGAGATCATCTGCAATATGGCACCACTTTACCTTTTTGGATGTAGTCCATATTATTCACTTCTTTAGAATCTATGCTCCAGAAAAATGGAAGTATTGTACATCTTCAAAATATGCTTGCATGGCTCTACATCTGTCTTTATTTACCTTGGTTCCTGTTATTGGAATATCTTCCCTACTCATCCACAAATGTCCAATGCATATGGCAAATATTTTTTAATTTTAAATTTAATACTTTTTAATTAAAAACATTTAATTTCTATGATTTTTTCTTATTAGTAAGAGTCTCTCCTTTTGTATTTGACTTCAGGCTTAGCTTTGTAATATTTTAATGAACATATCTTGTGATAGTGAATAAATGGTTGATAAAAACATTAATGCTTAGTATGTGAAAAGCCCTGTGTTAAGCAGTGAGGATACAAAAAAAAAAAAGAGGCACACCCTGTGCTCAAGGAGCTTACATTTTAATGAGGGAAATGACAAATATGAAAACTTCCCACTGCAACTCAGATAAAAAGGTCACATGGTCCTTAAGTACAGTAGTCAAGCAGAGAGTAATACATTTTATTTAATGCCAATTCAATTGATAAAGCATATGATTTACTAACACAGAAATATGTAATAGTGCCAAAATCTTTGCTGTCAAGAACTTTCCTTTCTAGGTCTTCAGTAGTTGGGACTTTAGCATGTAAAGGACCAGTTGCAAGCTGTCTTTTGACAGAGTTTGCTTTCCAGGTTAGTGTCTGAGGGCAATGGACTGTAAGAATCACTATTTCCAAGGTTCTTAGGTACAGGACTGTTTCCTTCAAAGTCTGAGAGGAGCTGGAAGATGACAGAGTGATGGTGTGAGTTTTACTTGCCAAACACATGCTTCATTCTTTCTCTCCCTCCGAATTATTTGCTGCTTCAGCTCAGGTTGCTTGCCTCACCTGTGGGTAGCAGTTCTGACATAATATACCTAGATTTGTATTTTTCCCTTATTTGAATGTAAACTACATGAGAGAAGGGGTCATAATTTATACAATGTAACATCTATATCTCTATAAGTACCTAGCAATGGGCTCTACAGACAATAATCATTTAAGTAAAGTTTTTAAATGAATCTGAATTTCAGCAAAGGCATTACTAAAGTCTTCAAATGTATCCTTGTTGGCAAATAAGGATAGATAAACTGTATTACTGTGCACTTATGCGAATTCAGGGTTGGTTGAACAACATTCCCAATATGTGACTGATAATAGTGAATGAATGCAAACATTGAAAGAAGCCTCTAATTATGCACTAAAGGATTCAGGCCAGATTTCCATCTTCAGCTCTTTGGAAAATACTTTGTTAAAAACATATAAAGTGTGTGTGGGGGGGTGGGGCTAGGTGGTACAGTGAATAGAGCACTGGACCTGGGGTCAGGAGAACCTGAGTTCAAATGAGGCCTCAGACACTTAACACTTAATAGCTGTGTGACTTTGGGCAAGTCACAATCCCAAAAGCCCTGCTTTCCCCCCTCCACAAAGCAAAAAACAAAAATAAAAAAAAACAAAAAACCCCCCAACATTACCACCAACAAGAACAACAAAGAATAAACCAAAAAACCCAACATATAAAGTTAATTTATATATATGGTCTATAGATGCCATACAATTTAGTTTGATGATATAATTAGTATCCAAAATTATTTCATTAGGCTGAAAAATTCTAATAGGATAAAACCTATCTTGATTAATTGCAAAAATCCCATTTTTGGATTCAAGTAATCAACAATAATGAGGAAGATATAGTGACCAGAGGGACCTACTTCCAAGAAAGTTAATATAAGGTGCATTACTGGAAGGAAGGGAAATTATATCATTGTATTTTACACTGATTAGCCTTGAACATAAGAGACATTGATAAGAAACATGTACATAGAATGTTATATACAGAATGTTCACAGGATGGTAAGGCACTTTTGAACTATATTAAATTAGAAATATTTAAATAAACTAAAAATGTTTAAGGTGGATAAAAACAAAAAAGACTGATAAACTGATGGCTGTTTCCAATTAATTGAAAATACCTCATGAAATCTTAGATTTAAGTTCTCTATTATTCCAGTGTTATGAATTAGAACCATGAAAATATGAGGGAGACATTTAAATTTAACATAAGGAAGAATGATGTAATGATTAAAGTGGTTTAAACAAGGACTGTTTGTTTAGATAGCTCTGTATCCCTTGCTATTTGCAAGAAGAGGGTGAATTACCTCTTATAAGTAACATAACACCGCCAATCCAAACCCTTTCTTTCCTCAGACTTCCATCTCCATTACCTTCTACACAGAAATCAAATGGACAGCTTTACTTTCTTATTTAGTAAGTGTATTAGGACAATTCAAGATGGATTTCTCAACTCAACACCTCTATTTTTCTTGATCTCTCAATTTTCTCATCTTTCTATTTCTCTCCAGTTTCTAACTTGAGAAGTTCTTTATGTCTAACCATTATAACCTTGTTTTATCATTTCTAACCTTTAATTCACAACCTGATTCACATATCCCTTACCTCTACCCCCAATGACATGCTTTAAAGTTTCTTTAAAATTCCCAAGGAGAAGCATCCACCACCTTCTGAAGTAACCCAATGGACTTTTGCATAGTCCTATTTGGTAGGGAGTTTGGGTTTTTCCTTACTTTAATCTTTAGACTAAATTTGCCTTTTTAAAATTTCTACTCACTCCTCTTAGTTATGTGATCCAAAGGCAAATAGAACTAATAAAATCTTTCTGGTACTTGGATCCTTCCACTACTTTTTGAGTCTTCTGTGCTTCAGATTAAACAGACTCAATTCTTACTCAATACGAACTTAAGGCTCTTCACCATTCTCACTAACATCTTTTGGAAGCTTTCTAAATTATTACTTTATTTTTGACATATTTTACCAAAAAGTGGCAAATACTCAAATCAGAAATCTGGTCAAAGTTATGCTCAAAGAGTCTATAACCTTTTGTAATTTTTTTTTTTTGCCTTTTTGGAGGGCAGCTGGAGTCAAGCAACTTGCCTAAGGTCACAGGGCTGGCAAGTGTCAAGTGTCAGAGGCCAAATTTGAACTCAGGTCCTCCTGATTTCAGGCCCTCCTGATTTCAGGGCTGGTGCTCTATTCACTGTGCCAAGTAGCTGACCAGTCTATAATGTTTTTATTCCTCAAGGCGTTCCTATTTAAATGAAACCCAAAATAACAGCAGTTTTTTGCATTATATCCTCCTGTTGATTAATTCTGAGTTTTGGTCAACTAAATGCCAAAGATCTTTTCTGGAGGAATTTTTCTCCTAAGTATGGCTTCTCTAACTTATTTCATACTTATTAAGTCAATTAATTTTTTAATTTAATTTTATTTTATTTTAAAAATTGATTTATTTACTTTTAGTTTACAAGATTCAGTTCCACAATGCCTTGAGTTTCAAATTTTCTCCCTTTTATCCCCCACCCCTCCTTATCAATTTTTTTAATTGAAAGAGAAGAGATCAGTGAATTGGGCATGCAACTAAAAAAGCTAGAAAAAGAACACATTTTAAAAACCCAATTAAAATGGAAACTAGAAATAAACCAAAGAAGAGATTAACAAAACTGAAATTAAGAAAACTATTAAACTAATAAAAAGAACTGAGGTCTGCTTTTATGGAAAAAAAATAAATCTTTGGTTAATTTCATTAAAAACAAAGAAAACCAAATTACTAGCATCATAAATGAAAAAGGTGAATTCACCACTAAAGAGGAGGAAATCAAAATAATAATTAGGAGTTATTTTGCCTAATGATATCCCAACAAATTTGATAATCTTAGGGAAATAGGTGAATATTTACAAAAGTATAAATTGCCCAGGTGAATAGAAGAGAAAATAAAATATTTAAATGACTCTATTTCAGCAAAAAAGAAATTGAACAAGCCATCAATGAACTCCATAAGAAAAAAAATCTCCAGGGTCAAATGGATTTACAAGTGAGTTCAAACAAACATTAAAGAACAATATATTACAATACTATATAAATTATTTGGGAAAATAAGTGAAGAAAGGGTCCTACCAAATTCTTTTTATGATAAAAATATAGTGTTGACACCTAAATTAGGAAGAGTCAAAACAGAAAAAGAAAATTATAGACCAATTTCCCTTATGAATACACATGCAAAAAAATTTTTCAATAAAATATTAGCAAAGAGTTTACAGCAACTTATCTCAAGGATAATACACTATGACCAGGTAGGATTTATATCAGGAATATAGGGTTCATTCAACATTAGGAAAGCTTTCAGCATAACTGACCATATCAACTACAAAACTATCTGAAATCTTATGATTTTCTCAATGAATACAGAAAAATGTTTGATAAATACAGCACCCATTCTTACTAAAAACAATAGACAGCACAGGAATAAATAGAGTGTTCCTTAAAATGATACATATCACCTATGGAAAACCATCAGCAAGCATAACATGTAATGGGGATAAGCTAGAAGCATTTCCAATAAGATCAGGGGTGAAACAAGGATGTGCTGTTATTCAATATTGTACTAGAAATATCAGCATTAGCAATAAGAGAAGAAAAAGAAATCGAAGAAAGAATAGGCAAAGAAGAGGAGTGGCTAGGTGGCACAGTGAAGAGAGCACCAGCCCTGGAGTCAGGAGGACTTGAGTTCAAATCCGACCTCAGACACTTAACACTTACTAGCTGTGTGACCTTTGACAAGTCACTTTATCCCAATTGCCCTCCAAAAAGAAAAAAAAGAGTATTGGCAAAGAAGAAACAAAGGTATTACTCTTTGTAGATGATATAATAATATACTTAGAATATTCTAGAGAATCAAGCAAAAATTACTTGAAATAATAAACAAATTTAGCAAAGTTACAGGATATAAAATAAACCAACACAAATCATCAGTATTTTTAGATATTACTAACAAAACCCAATAGCAAGAGATAGAAAGAGAAATTCCATTTAAAGTTACTGTAGACATTATAAAATATTTGGGAGTATACCTGCCAAGACAGATTGTTATGGGAATCTGAAGTTCTTCCCTGTCCCTTGATAGGCTTAAGTGACTCTGAGAACCTTCCCCAATTTGAAAATATACTCTGCCCCTTAAAAGGCTGAAAGTGGTCACTTGGAGCCTGTGGCCAGAAGCTTGTTTTTCAAGAACACCCACACCTTATTACTTTGTGATTGGGCAGTGGGTCAAGAGGGTTGAGACATTCTCTGATCCAGGAGAAGGCTATATATATCATGATTTGAGTTTTTCTTTGGGGCTCACTTTGGAAAGAGTTGTGTGATTTGGCCAGACAAGACTCTAGGAAGCCATTGAGTTCCCTATCTTTGAAAACCCAGATGTTAGTACTTCCCTCTATGGTGACTAACTAGGTTTGGATGTAATGGTCAGATGGCTGGAAGCCCATCTGCTAATCTGTTTTTTTGTTTACTTGTAACTTCTGCTTGTATTCTGTTTGTATTCTCTGAAGTTCAGGGTGTTAACATTTCCCCCTGAACTAGGTAAATGATATATGTGTGAATAAAGTAAGATTGCTAACCAATTTTGAGTGGCTTTCCTTTAGAAAAGCAGATCTAAGAACCTGTGCTAGCAGCCATCCTGAGTATGCTAGGGTGCTTGCTGATACACAGATCCAGGAACTCTATGAACACAACAAAATACTTTTCACACAGATACAGTCAGATCTAAAGAACAAGTAAAGCATCAACTGCTCATGGGTAATGAGCTAATATAATAATATAATAAAAATGTTAATTCTAACTAAATGAATTTACTTATTCAGCACCATACCAATCAAACTACCAAAAATTATTTTATACAGCTAGAAAAAAACAGTAGCAAAATTCAAATGGAATAGGAAAAGGTCCAGGATATCAAGAGAATTAATGGGAGGAAATTCTAGAGAATGTGGACTAGTTATACCAGATCTTGAATTGTATTAAAAAGCAGCAATCATCCAAACTACTTGGTACTGGCTAAGAAATACAGGGGTAGGTCAATGAAATAGGTTAGGTAAGGCAGACATAATAGTCATTGACTAAAGTAATCTGCTATTTGATAAATTGAAAGACTCCAGCTTCTGGGATAAGAACTCATTATTTAACAACAAAAAAAACAAAAACTACCAGGAAAACTGGAAAATAGTATGGCAGAAACTAAGGACAGCACAGTATCTTATGACCTATACCAAGATAACGACAAAATGGATACATTATTTTTTAAATTTAATTTAATTTTATTTTATTATTATTTTTTTTAAATTAACTTGTTTGTTCACTTTTAGGTTACAAGATTCTGTTCCATAGTCACTTCAGTTATAGATTTTTCTCCCCTTCCTCCCCATTCCCCACCCGACCCCCCCATGGTGGCATACAATCATGTATAGGATCTGCAAACTCCTTCACATTGTACAGTAGTCTGGTTGTATAGGTGTTATAGCCAATGGAGTGAACAATGAGAAAAGAGAAACAAAAGCCAAACATCTAAAAGAATGATAGCA